>MU127439.1:452956-476936 GCA_014904945.1 Gyrodon lividus
CCCGTTCCCGTTCCCGTTCCCGTTCCCGTTCCCGCACCCCCTCTCGTAGAATACCGCACAGAAGATGTGTGCAAAAACTACGTCGTCCACGAGGTTTCACAATCCATGCCCGGAAAACCTCTTTGGAAAGATACGATGTCAGCTATGTTCGGAACTCATGTGAAGTGGGAAGAGCTGAAGGTGTTCACTGGGAAGGGCAGGCCTTTGAGTGCGTATCTCGTGTCTTCCTTTGTCTTCCTTTCTTTACTTTTTTATATTCATTCTTATTCGCTGTTTCTCTCCTTTCATTGTCCTTCTTTTTCCTCGGGGTAAGAATCTGTGCTAACCACACCATGCACTTCTTTCCTCCCCGCATTGCCAAACTTGCCCGGTGAAACGAAACGAAAACAGCCCGTCCAACACGCACGTGTCCCATCACCGGACTTCCCGCGAAGTACCTCGATCCGCGGACAAAGGTCCCGTTCGCAAATTTGGGCGCGTATGAGACGCTGACGCGGATAATGGGGCATGAATTTGTGTGGTGTGAGGCGTTGGGGTGTTATGTTGGTGTTGCGGCTGTGGAGGATGGTGGTGGAGGGCCGGGTGGTGGTGAGGAAGGCGGGGCTGGAGGTGGACAAGGAAGGGTAGACATGGACGATGTGATTGAAAGTGAGGATCAGGGAGAAAGGTCGTCGAAGCGGCGGAAGGTTGGAGTGGAGGGTGGGTAAAGTTGAGGGCGAGGTTGAGAGAAGTGGAGTGGGTTTCCCTTGTTGTTGGAGAGAAGCAGTGTCTACCTGGACGAGCGAACAACGGTCCGCCCTTGTTTGAGCTGTGCTCACGAGGTTCTTGGAGCCAGCTGGATGAGCAGACGGTGCCATTGCCGAGGGCGGGTTCATTACTTGTAGGCTCAAGCCGCATTTACATCAGAGCGATCAGCATCTACGGTGTAAATAATAAAGCACACTACACTTGCAGCTGGCACGTAGCAAAGAGTGGGTCTCAAAAACACATTCGATGCATTATAACAAGAGCTGACAGCGATTTCGTGACAATAAAAATCTGGTGCTATCGTGCCCACTGGACCCAAACCATCATCAATACTACATCCTCATGCTATCTCTCATCACTAACTACAACACAAAACCTCCCCGAACTATAAAGTCAGGGTCAACCACCAAAAACACAGCAATAACAATCAAAGCACGTCCACGGCTACGTTCACATCCAACACCCAGCTCACAAGTCAATTAATACCTCCTCCCTCCTCTCCTGCGGGGGCGCCGTAGGCGCAGAGGATGCATACAGATCGAACGATTGCGGATTGCTTGTTGGGGCAACCGGGAAGTTGGGAAGAAGCGGGTTTGCTTGTGGGGTATGGGGATGGAGTTGGAGAGGTTGGGAGAGCTGGCGTTGGGACTGGGAACGTGCCGTTTGCGATTGGGAGTAGGAGCGCGCATGGGAAGGAACATGCGTGTGTGTATGAGAGAGCGTGGATGACCGCGCGAGGGACGGTTGTGGATGTGGATGTGGTGGTGGGGATGAGATGGAGGGACGGGCTGTAAGGGTTTGCGAGCGGGCAAGGTTGCTCGTGGTAGTGGGTGGTAGAGGCGGGGGGAGTGCGGGCGCGGGGGGAGGCGCTTGTATGAGGGACTGCGGCTGAGGGAGGGGTTGGGGAGGAGGCGGAGCACTCTGAGGTGGTTGTATCTGTGGTTGCGACACGAGGATAGGCGAGTTTTGTTGGGGCGGAGATGTCAATTGGGGTATCGACACGGGCTGGTACACCTGCATGCCCTGTGAACCCGTTAGCAAAGGTTGTAAGATCTGGGCGGAGACGGGCGGGGACGTCATCTGGTGCTGTGAATCCATGGTAGGGGATTGGTAGGCGTACGACGGGCCAGGTGTACTCGCGAGCTGTGCGTAGGGTGGCTGATATGCGCTCTGGGAAACGGGGGGTTGCGGCACTTGCGGCACGGACACGGGCTGAGCGAATTGAGACTGGGCTGGGTCGGCTCGAAGTGGTGCGTATACGGAGGACGAGGGAACGGTCCATTGAGTGTATCCGTTCGCCTGGGCGTACCCGTTGGGGACGTGGGCACTGGCAACGGGAAGCGTTGGCGCTCGAGCCTGTTGTGGAGATGTATGGCGCCAAGTAGGGTGGGAAAGTTGGTCTGTGAGGAGTTTGTCGTAGAGCTTGACGGCTTGGGAGAGTTTTTCGTGCATCTCTGAGAGGAGTTCTGTGCGAGTGGGAGAAGGGGTTTGCGAGAGTGAACGAGAGCCTACGAACAGGAAACTTACGTTCTTTCCTCCCCGTATCATCTAAACTCATTGCAAGCTTGGGCCTCAGCCCACTCGCCTTATCGAATAGCTCGCTAACAGCAGGGTACCGCGACATATCTCCTCCGCCCTGAGCATGGACCTGTTCGACTGTCTGACTGAATGTCAGTATAGCATCCGATTCGAGGGGCTCGAGGTCGTAGTTCGGGAGCTTGGATGCGGAGGGTGCGAAAGGGGTGGGCGTGACTGTGGGCGGGTAGGAAGATGGGTACGCTGCTGTGGTGGTCTCGTAGGAGGGGGAAGTATCTTCTGCGTATGGCATCTCCATCGGTGCACTCGGTTTCGGCAGGTTCGCCTCTCTAAGACTGGCCTCGATAGCAGCACGCAAATCCGGATCGTTCTCGTCGTCAATCGCACTCGTCGTCGGGACAGATCTCCGCCTATCCTTTCTTTCCTCGGGGTAGGTTCTGCGGTCGACGATAGGTGGCTCTGAGGGCTGGGGCTGGTAAGGGACGTAGCCTGGGCGTTTCGTAGATGCGGATGATGTACCGACTTCTTGGAGTGAGAGTTGAATGGCTCGTTGGAGTTCAGCGTCATAGAGGTCGCGGGCGCTGCTGTGTCGGGGGCTGTACATGCTTGCGGAGTGACGGTGTCCTTTGTCACTATATACTCAATATATGAGCGAAGTGTACATATGCGTGCATAGTTCGAAGAGGCACGTACCTCCGCTCAGCCTTTCGCGATAGCTTGGAATAACAGCCATCGCATACCCTCACAGCCTGCGTGATCCCGAAATGTGGGAGCGGTATGGACTTGGATGAACATTGCTGATCGAATACTTGGCCACAGTTACGGCAGTGATGTTTGCGGTTTGTGAATGTGAAGGGAGTCCGGCAGCGGAGACATACATCGGAATCTATCCACTCGGGAGCGGTGGAGGTGTCTACCATGGCTGAGTTTGCGAGGGCAAGGTCTTTTGGGGGGAATTCGTATCCTGGTAAGGTCATGAACTACCTCAGCGAACAGAGTGAAAAGGGAAGTGCTGACTTACCGTCGCTCTTTAGGATTTTGTATACTTGCCCTATGTAGCTAAGACTAGGTTTCCCCTCGAACGCAAGAGACCAGCTCTGGATATACTTTAATATGTCAGATTTCACGGTATGGTTCAAAGCTGGGATCTTGAGGATCGAGACGAGGTTGTCAACGAATTCCCTGGATGCAACCTCTACCAAGAAGTGATCGCCACCGTTCTTGACACAGGTGTCTGTTAGCTGTGGAGTGCAATGAGTATCTGAGCATGAATGTAATGTCAGGTGCTGGTGCAAGGGATACATACGCCAAGAGCGAGAATTTGCACGTTTGGGTTCTTGTGGTTGAGGCGGCGCTTGAGAGCGCGCATAGCGTCTTTAGCAGGGGCAGACTTTGAGCGAATCTGGTCACAAATTTCGAGACTGAGAGCAACGTCTTCCGATCCACTCGGTATGAGTTCAGAGGTGGCCTTGTCTGTCGCGTCGCTGGATGTCAGATACAGGATGATCTCCTCGTCGTCGTCGAGGACGTTGCTCACCGACAGCCTCGTCGATCTGGTTTGTTCCCCATAACCAACTACTTAACGATGCCATGACTGACTGAGTGTTGCACACTTCGGAGGGTGTCAGTGCGGTACTGCGCACAGCCGCAGTGCGCCGCGATGACAAAGACAACTTATTCAATCTCCGATCTAGAATATTATGGTATCTAATGCACACGCCGAACGCGCCGTCCAGTCAGCGCAGACTTCGTCCAGTCAGAACTTATTCTCAGGTGATTGATCTGATTTTTGGTTTGGCGTGACAATCGTGGTGAGTCCGCCATGTGACATACGTGACGTACTATGTGGACGACTGGACGTGACAGCGGTTCCGCTAAGCGCATGAATTGTAGCGGAGTTGGAACTGGGGACTCATTCACAGGTTGTTCTCGACAACCATCGTCGCTCAACAACTGAGTCAACAAGTCTCTTCATATCCACTGCACGATCCGTACAACGGCGACGTTTTGACGCCCTCGTATAGACCGGAGTCCAGGGGAACCACATCGACTCGTTTTCCTCTCCTTTTTCGCCTTTTTCTTCACTCCAAACGCTGCCCTATCAATCCTCAAAAAAGTCGCAACTTTTCGGCAAACTTCCATTCAAAGTCTCCTTAAGACTCCGTATTCGCATTCATTCACGTCTTGGGTGTTTTGCGCTTGTTTCCAGTCTAATTTCTCCCTTCCTGACCGACCGGCATCTTCACCTTGTTCTTCTCTTGTACCCCTACTTTTCTCAGTCATGCTCGGTCATCAGTTCGCCTATTCGGCGGCTCCCATCCGCAAGGTTAGGGAAGTTCAGTTTGGTATCCTTTCTCCGGAGGAAATCGTATGTGGCATCATTTCCTCTTGGCATTCCAGACCTAGCAGACTAATGACTCTCTTATGGTACAGAAAGCCTACTCGGTGGCAAAGATAGAACATCCAGAGGTCATGGATGAAACCACCCATAAGCCTAAGCTCGGTGGATTGATGGATCCCCGCATGGGTACAATCGACAGAAATTTTAAATGTCAAACGTGTGGGGAGGGTATGTCAGAGTGCCCTGGCCATTTTGGTCACATAGAGTTAGCCAGACCTGTCTTCCATCCAGGTTCGTCCGAAAACTTACTCATATTACCTATTGACTTCAACTCCCTCCAAGGCTTCATCGTCAAAGTGAAGAAGATCCTGGAGTGTATATGTGTAAATTGTGGGAAACTCAAAGCAGATATCGTGAGTCGCATCTAACTCTACTCGTTTCGCACCCCACCTCCCAAATTTTCTGGGGGCTCTCTCCATAATCCATTGGAGAACCCCAAACCCGCACCACGGCAACCCCTGGAGTAATCCAGGCGTCTGACCTACTGTGGCGTGGCTGACGCGCGTTTTCGGTCGCTTGATCGCCGCGTGAGCCATGGCAACCGCCCAGTGTTGGTTGGACACGAGGTGCGCGGTGAAATGGGGCGCTGAACGAGGAGTGCGAAAAAAACAGATCGGTGTCCAGATCGTGTGCTGAAGGCATGCCATCTCGACTCGGTCGGCTTCGTACGCTTCCTCACGCCTGTGACGCAGGTGAAAAAGAGGATGCATTTTGTGGCCTTGCATATGCGTTAATAATGTGCTTGTCCGCTGCCTCCTTGTGACGCTTTTTCTTCTTCGTTGCCGTAGTAGTGACTTTTTACGCGTGTCGCCTCGTCGTCATGAACATGCATGCTGACCTTTTTATTGCATATTTTATTGCCATTTTTTTGCTGTCAATGTTCGTTCAATGCCATGTTCGTTCGCAATAGTCCGACCCCAGTTTCGCCGCCAAGATTCGGCATGTTCGCGATCCCAAAGCGCGGATGGCCGTCGTCTGGTCACATTGCAAGACGAAAATGACCTGTGAAGCCGACGAGCCAAAGGAGGAAGGCGCCGAGGGGGACGTTGATGAACCTAAGAAAGGGCATGGTGGTTGCGGGCACATACAGCCACTCGTCAGGAAGGAGGGATTGAAGTTGTTCGTGCAGTATAAGCGACCCAAGGACGAAGACGAGGTTTGTAGCGAGCGACACCGCACGTTGACATCGGTCTTGTTTGTTGAACGCTCTTTACATCTTGCAGGACGTCAAGTCGATGCAGCCTGACAAAAGGCTGATCACGCCTTCCGAGGTGTACACCACGTTCAAGAAAATGGCGGATTCTGATTTGCACCTGATTGGGCTTTCGGACGAATATGCAAGGCCGGAGTGGATGATTTTGACCGTAATGCCTGTTCCGCCGCCGCCGGTTCGCCCGAGTATAGCTGTCGACGGAGGTGCAATGAGGAGTGAGGATGACCTGACGTACAAACTTGGAGATATCATCAAGGCTTCTGTGAACGTGCGGCGCTGTGAACAGGAGGGAGCTCCTGCGCATGTAATTACGGAGTTTGAGCAGCTTTTACAGGTGAGTGCAACGCTCCCCTTTGCATGTTGTGTGTTTGCATTCCTGGTCTGACGTTGACCTGCCACCTCGTTTATTCCTGTCCTTCTTTAGTTCCACGTTGCGACGTACATGGACAATGATATTGCCGGAATTCCGCAGGCACTCCAGAAGAGCGGCCGTCCTGTGAAGGCTATTCGTGCTCGTCTAAAAGGAAAGGAGGGCCGTCTCCGTGGCAATCTGATGGGAAAACGTGTGGACTTTTCGGCACGGACGGTCATCACTGGTGATCCCAATCTGGAGCTGGATGAGGTTGGGGTCCCGAGAAGCATAGCGATGAATTTGACGTATCCTGAACGAGGTACGTGCGCTGCTGACGGCCAAATGTCGTGAATTTCGCAGGGAGCTCATGTTTGGATCGCAGTGACGCCATACAACATTGCTTACTTGCAAGAGCTGGTGCGGAATGGTCCTACGACTTACCCTGGCGCAAGATACGTTGTTCGGGACACGGGGGAACGTATAGACTTGCGGTACAACAAGCGTGCTGACGCTTTCCTTCAATATGGGTGGATCGTGGAGAGGCATCTGAAGGATGGGGAGTAAGTCGTGCCTTGCGACACCCTGCATTTGATGGGTCTGATGTGCATCGTACCGTCGTTAGTTTCGTTCTTTTCAACCGACAGCCTAGTCTGCACAAGATGAGTATGATGAGCCATCGGGTGAGGTTGATGCCGTATTCTAGTACGTTTTGTTTTTGAGTTTTCCTTCTGGGCTGCTCTGACTGATGCCTTGTTTCCTAGCATTCCGTTTGAACTTGTCTGTCACGCCTCCGTATAACGCCGATTTTGACGGTGATGAGATGAACATGCAGTAAGTTGACCTGAATTTATGTGGCCGTTTCTTCTGTTGACGTGGTGCTCGACATAGCATACCGCAGTCAGAAGAAACCCGTGCCGAGCTGAGTCAGATCGCATGGGTGCCACGCCAGGTCAGCATTCTCAACATGTCGCCATTTGAACAACGTTCTAACCTCCCATAGATCATCTCGCCGCAGGCTAACAAACCCGTTATGGGTATCGTACAGGATACCCTGTGCGGTATTCGCAAATTCACTCTGCGAGACACCTTCCTGGATTGGAACCACGTCCAGAACATCCTTCTCTGGATCCCTGACTGGGATGGCAGCGTCCCAACACCCGCGATCATCAGACCTAAGCCTCTATGGACGGGGAAGCAAATTTTGAGTATGGTCATTCCCCGGGGTATCAACATCCATCGTGCTCCCGATCCAAAGTCCTCTCATCCCGTCTTTGACGACGGTATGATGATTGACAATGGTGAAATCATGTTTGGGATCGTCGACAAGAAGACGGTCGGAGCTACGCAAGGCGGTCTCATTCATGTCGTTTTCCGTGAAAAGGGCCCGGAGGCTACGCGCCAGCTGTTTACCGGTATCCAGACGGTCGTCAATTTCTGGCTGTTCCATAATGGGTTCAGTATCGGTATCGGTGATACTATCGCGGGTCCCAAAGTCATGAACTACATCGCGCAGCGTATCGGGGAGAAGAAGCAACAAGTAGCGGAGATCATCGAGGACGCCTATCATGACCGTCTCAAGCCCATGCCCGGTATGACCATTCGCGAGTCCTTCGAGAGCAAGGTGGAGCGGGAGCTCAACCGCGCTCGTGACGACTCTGGTCAATACGCGCAAAAGAACCTAAAGGAGGACAATAACGTCAAGCAGATGGTCACTGCCGGGTCCAAGGGTTCGTATATCAACATCTCACAGATGTCGGTGTGTGTGGGACAGCAGAGTGTTGAGGGTCGGAGGATCCCGTTTGGATTCCGGCACAGGACGCTGCCACATTTTACCAAGGATGATTTCAGTCCTGAGGCGAGAGGGTTCGTGGAGAATTCGTACTTGAGAGGGTTGACTCCTCAGGAGTTCTTCTTTCATGCTATGGCTGGTCGAGAGGGATTGATCGATACGGCTGTCAAGACGGCTGAGACGGGTTACATTCAACGACGTCTCGTCAAGGCGTTGGAGGATGTGATGGTGTGCTATGATGGGACGGTGCGCAACTCGCTTGGGGACCTCATTCAGTTCATCTACGGCGAAGACGGGATGGACGGCGCATTCATCGAGCGACAAAAGATCGAGACGTTCGGGCTCGACGACAAGGAATTTGAGCATCATTACCGAGTCGACGTGACGGATAGGGAGGGAGGGTTTTTGCCTGGTGTTTTGCAAATTGGGATCGACGATAGCTCATTGGAGCTCCAGGCCAAGCTTGACGAGGAGTACGGGCAGCTCGTACAGGATCGGCACGAGCTGCGCACTTTCGTGTTCCCGCGGGCGGATGGTCTCACTCCTCATTACCTCCCTGTCAATCTCCAGCGCATCATTCAGAATGCGGCTCAGATTTTCCATATCGATCGGCGTAAACCCAGCGACCTTGAGCCTGTTTATATCGTTGATGCGGTACAGCAGCTCGCGGACCGTCTGGTTGCTATCCCTGGCAGCGACGAGATGAGCAAGGAAGTCCAGGCGAATGCTTCGCTCACGTTCCGTATGCATGTACGTGCAACGCTTGCAACCCGTCGTGTGCTTGAGCAGTACCATCTCAACCGGGAAGCGTTTGAGTGGGTGCTTGGTGAGATCGAAGCCAAGTTTAACCAGTCGCTCGTCAACCCCGGCGAGATGTGTGGTACGCTCGCTGCACAGTCGATTGGCGAACCGGCCACGCAGATGACGCTTAACACATTTCACTACGCCGGTGTGTCAAGTAAGAACGTGACACTCGGTGTACCGCGCCTCAAGGAAATCATCAACGTCGCCACGAACATTAAGACGCCTTCGCTTTCCGTGTATTTGGAGCCTGAGCTCGCGGAGAAGACCACGTTGGCGAAGAATGTGCAGCAGGAGTTGGCATATACATCTTTACGGACTATCACTGCCGCGGTAGAGATTTGGTATGATCCTGATCCGACGTCTACTATCATCGAGGAAGACTCGGTGTTCGTCGAGTCGTTCTTCGCTATTCCGGATGATGAGATTGAGTCAAAGCTTCATCTGCAGTCTCCTTGGTTGCTCCGGTTGGAGCTCGATCGTGCGCGGATGATTGACAGGAAACTTACCATGGCGTACGTGGCTGGCCAGATTGCGGAGAGCTTCAAGACGGATCTGTTCGTCATCTGGAGCGAAGACAACTCCGAGAAGCTCGTCGTTCGGTGCCGTGTCCTTGGTGGTGGAGACAAGGAAGACGACGGAATGGTGACTGTTGAAGAAGACGTTTTCCTCCGCCAGCTGGAGAACACGATGCTCAACTCGGTCAGCTTGCGTGGAGTGCGTGGAATTAACAGAGTGTTCTTGCAGGAGCAGGACAAAGTTTATATCAACGAGGAGGGTTCCATCAAGTCGAAAAAACAGTGGATGCTGGAGACGGACGGGGTCAACCTCAAGACCGTCATGTGTGTTGATGGTGTCGACTTCACGCGGACGTACTCGAACAGCTGCGTGGAGGTTTTCAACGTGTTGGGCATTGAAGCTGCACGCGCGGCTATCATGAGGGAATTGCGTGGTGTCATCGAATTCGACGGTTCGTATGTCAACTATCGTCACCTCGCCCTCCTGTGCGACCTCATGACGCACCATGGAACCCTCATGGCTATCACTCGGCATGGTATCAACCGTGCTGATACTGGCGCCCTCATGCGTTGCTCGTTCGAAGAGACTGTGGAGATTTTGATGGAGGCTGCAGCTGTTGGCGAGAAGGACGATTGTCATGGCATTGCAGAGAATGTCATGTTCGGCCAGCTAGCGCCAATGGGAACCGGCGCTTTTGATGTCGCTCTTGATATCGACATGCTCAAGGACGCCATCGTCGATCACCGCCTGCCAGTTCAGAACATGCTGGCCGCGCACGCGGATGGAGGCATGACCCCGGGACAAGTGGCAATGACGCCCTACGATACTAACTCGCCCGCGTGGTCGGAGACTGCATTCAAGGGGGAGTCTGCTGCTTTTTCGCCGCTCGCTGTCCAGGGAGGCGAGGATGCTGCCAATTTTTCGTTCCTCGGGTACGGACAGAGCCCATTGGGAGCTGGCGGCATGTCGCCTGCTGGCCCAGGGTACAGCCCGAGCTCACCCAACGCTTACTCGCCTACGTCGCCTTATGTTCCTCAATCGCCGTTTGGCGGTGCTACGTCGCCCTTTGGAACGTCTCCATACGCGACGTCGCCGTTTTATGATCGGGGCAGGGGACCGACATCGCCGACGTATTCGCCGACATCTCCTGCACTCAATCTCACGTCGCCTGGGTACTCGCCGACGAGTCCGAGATATTCGCCTACGTCGCCGTCGTTCTCTCCTACTTCGCCGCGTTACAGTCCTCAGTCGCCGTCGTTCAGTCCTACATCGCCGCGTTACTCGCCCACAAGCCCTTCATTCAGTCCTGCCTCTCCGAGATGTGAGTTTCGTTTTCTGTCTCGTTTATTACAGTTAACTAAAACATCCCAAGATTCACCAAGTACGATCTTTTATCTTTCTTTCTTTGTCATGAATTATATTACTGATCGTCTTACTCCTTACCTTTTGTACCCGCAGCATGTATGTCGACCACTGAATGGTTGTATTCCATCGCTAACGTCTTTGATAGCCCCTGTACAAATGTCACCGTCCTCTCCCAAATACTCTCCCACCTCTCCAGCATCGCCCTCCTCACCTAAATATTGTGAGTATCTGTTTTCTATTGCGATTAATGTACCCACACTTTTGCAGCTCCCACATCGCCCACATATTCTCCAGCTTGTGAGTTGTTCCTCATATTCCATATTGCCTTTTGCTTAGCCATTATCACGAAATAGCTCCTGCATACTGTAAGTTATGGTTCATCTATGTTTTGTCGTTAATACTCATTATCTATAGCCCCTGCTTCTCCAGCATATAGTCCGACGTCTCCACAGTGGTCGCCCTCGAGCCCCGCCCAAAACGGAACGACTACCCGCGGTCACGCGTACAATACGTCTCCTTCCTGGGAGTGAGTATCTTGAGCGAATCTTCATCGAATGCTTGGCTTGTCCCTCCTTATGTTGGCCCTCTTTTTTGTTTTTTCTCTGTTCTGTCCCTCGTTGGCACGGCCTGCCTGCACATACTCATATCTAGCTAGCACCTGTTTTTCTTCTCTACTTCTCTTCCATGTCAAGCAACTCCATGTAGAATAAGCACACGTTTTATTATACGAGCTAGATATGCATTATTTCCGTGGAGTGACGGCATTCTGGTATTATGTAAAGGTTAGGATTTCGAAGTTGATGTGAACCCCTGTTTCCAATTGTACTTTTCCCCATCCTTGCGTTCAGGTCGACCTTGGTTGCAGTCGCGCTCCATGTCTTCGACATCTCGTCCCCTAAGCGGACAGTCGCGTCCGACTAATACAGCGCGCCCGTGGACTTCACAATCGCGTACAGGTACAGCTCGTCCAGGTACAGCTCGTCCACCGACAGCAGCATCTACGAGACACGAAGGCAGCTATGCGATAGCACTCGTTGAGAGCCGTGGAATAGCGCACGAAGTGGGAATCGCAGCGCTGGACAAGGATACGGGAAGGGTGATGTTAGTACAGGTAAGCGAGCTCCTGCTTTCAGAGACTCTCGCCATGTATTCGTCGCCTTCTTATCCCACCACAGCTCGCAGACTGTCCAACCTATGTGAAGACCCTTCATCAGATGCATATTCACTATCCGTCTCTTGTTCTCGTCCCTGACACTTTCCTCTCTGCCACTGACGCGACTCTTGCGTCGTCTGGAAGGAAGCCTCCGACAACCTCTCTTTTGGTGCAGTTTATCACAGAGGAATTTCCCAATGTGCCCCTTGAACCAATTGCACGGAAGTATTGGAACGACTCTGCTGGTGAGTTATATGCGTTCGGGGTTCCATGTCTAGTCACAACCCGTGGTAGGAATGGACTTTATCACACAGTTATGTGTCGAAGACGACGAAAGAGCAGCTACACTCGTATCTGTATCAGACAAGTGCATATATGCGTGCTACGTGCTCACCAAGTTTGCTGACATCGACACCCGATTAGATATTATGCTCTTTCTGCTGCATGCGCATTGTTCAAGCACGCCGAAAGTCGCTTGAACACTCGTTTCGCGGCGTGTTCTCTCCGCATACGCTATGCGTCCGTTGAGGGCACGATGATGATAGACCCCGAGACAGCGAAGAATCTTGAACTCGTCAATAATGTCACTCACAAGAAATCATCCCACTCCCTGTTTGGGCACGTCCCTTCCTATCTGTCCGGTTCTTTCCCTTGAACACCTGTTTCCAGAGTTCTCAACTACACATACACTGCAATGGCTTCCCGCTTACTGCGCACGAACATCTTGGCTCCATTGACAGGTAGATCAATGCTAGCTCAGGACGTTGGACTTAGCTAAGATGACAATGACCTCTCTTACACCTCAGCTGAAGACGCCATCAATGCACGTCTTGATGCTGTTGAAGGTGAATTTCAATGCCACATTCCCTCTTAGTGTCTCGATTATGACCATCCGTTATCCAGAGCTCGCGCAGAGCGAGGACAAATTCTCCGAGATACGAGACGCACTCAAGGGTCTAAACAAGCTAGATTTTGACAAGTTGATTTCCTCGGTGAGAGGAGCCCCGCTTTCTTTACACCACAGTTCACACTTTCATCCCGAAGCTCGCAACCTCTGAAGTTCGCGTGTCAAACACTGCAAAATCAGCGTCTGCTCGAGTTTCGCAGATGCTCAGCCTTCAGAGTGTCGTACGGAGTCTGCCTTTCCTGCAGACAGCATTGATTCGTAGCAATTCGCAGCTTTTGCAAATCATCCACGATGTATGCATGTATTCACAACCGACGTCACCTCCGGCTGATGAGCCTTTAGATGATCTCGGACAATCGACTGACACTTATTTCTGACCTTATATCAGACAACTTAAATGATGAAATCAGATCCACCAAGGTAATGAACTATCTTGCAATCCAGTCGACTCCCTGGATTCACTATCCACCACAGGGAGGTCTCACAGCTGTCAACGCTCGAGTCTATGCAGTCAAAGTGAGATGCTCCAGCTCGACGAACGAATCCACTCACCCCATCAGGCTAACCGCAACCGTCTCCTTGACGTCGCAAGAGAGACGTTCAAGGAGAACGTCGGCGACATATATCAGCTGAATACCGCTTTATCGGAGAAGCACGGGTTACCTTTAACTTTGGTCTACCAGGAGAGCGGATTCATCTTTGCTCTAAAGAAAGATGATTTGGAAGGGGAGCTTCCCAAAGGCTTTGTGAATGTTTCAGCGCGGAAAGGAAGATGGCTTTTCTCGAGCATGGAATTGGTACGTTCCGAGTACCGCATTGAAGGATGGATGTCAACGTAACTATATTAACAGAAGAAGATGAATGCACGGATGAAGGATGCGTTGGACGAGACCCTAATTCTCAGTGACAAGTAAAGATTCCCTTTACCTGAATGTTACAGATATGCTGAATGATGACAACGGCAGAATCATCCAAGAGCTGGTGGCGGAGATACTGTCTCACTCTGGTGCCCTATACACTGCATCCGAAGCGGTAGACGAGGCTTCCTCTTCCTGGCCCATGGAACTTCTAACCCTGAACAGGTGGCCCTGGCCGATCTCCTTTGGTCATTCGCACACGCTTCTATCAGTGAGCAGTACTTCTACGCAAGCGAGCTCCATTGATGATTTTCATAGTACGAAGTTATGGTAATCTCGTGCTGCTTCGAGTCAGCACAGTTTGACAGACTTATTGATCACTTAGTCCGCCCCGAGTTTACTGGCACGCTTGCAGTCAAATCTGGTCGCCACCCGATTCTTGAAACTGTCCAAGCGGCCGGTGCATTGGTCCCGAATGATATCTATTGCTGCGATGTATCTCATTTCCAGATCGTCCAAGGTCCCAAGTAAGTGTAGATCTTTGCATTTATTGGGATAGTATAAATGATTTATTGTCAGTATGTCTGGTACGCCACATGATCAGTGCAAGGGCACTTCTCCTATCCTTTTTGCAGGGAAGAGTACCTACCTTCGCCAGACCGGCCTCCTCGCAATTATGGCAATGTGCGGTTGCTTTGTACCTGCTGAGTATGCAAGCTTTCGGTAGGGCTCCCAACTCGTGCTCCCCGCTTCCCTGATTAATTCATCAATTTGCTTAGCATTCATGATGCTCTCTTATCGCGCCTGTCCAATGACGACGACATGGAGAAAAGCCTGAGCACGTTTGCAAACGAGATGACTTCTTCAGCGATGATTTTAGGTATGCAAACCAATGTCACGCAAATTCATCCCTCTCCTCGCACCAATAGGCCTTGCAACACCAAAAACCCTCGTTCTTGTCGATGAACTGGGCCGTGGTACCTCTCCCTGCGAAGGCATTGGAATAGCACACGCCATCGCAGAGGAACTCGTCAAGATCAAGGTAGGTGTGGAATACCCATTGAATGTTGCTGACTCCTCGCTTGAAGTGTTTCGTGCTGTTCGCGACGTTTGTATTTGCCTTCGCATGTCAATTGTCGTTTCATGTCTCCTTGTAGCCACTTTCATGAGCTGTCAACAACGCTCTCCAGACAGCCTTCGGTGGTGAAGTAAGTGCCATTTCCCGTCGGAATCATCTGAGAGTCAACTCAACCTCCTAGTCTACACCTCTCAGTCCAGGTTGGTGGTCCGCATTTGGTTCAGGTTGTCAAGACAAAGTGCATCTATCTATAGCGTGTGCGGAGACCAGCGTCGAGCCTTGGCATGGTGTTCAAGTACAGGTTGGTAACTCCCATGCTAGGTTAAGTCCATTTTATCCCAACTTACATTAGAATAATGGATGGCCTCCCTGAAGACTTGGATCATTACGGTTAGTTCTAGTTCATTGACTAGCAAAAGCCTTTTCCACGGAGATTCAATAGGTCTTGAACTTGCTCGACTGGCCGATCTACCCAGCGATGTCACAGAGGAAGGTAAGAGAGTAGCCAATGCACTGGCTGACCTGCACGCCCGGAAGGAAGAGGAAAGCCAGACGAGTATCCTGGCTGTCCATCGTCGCGCTGTCTTGAAGGTATACCTTACCCTAGTCATGCAATAGTCGTACTGTGCCTTGACTAACGGACCCGTCTGTAAGCTCCGCTCGCAGCTCACACAAGCTTTGGACTACTCCGCCCTCCCCGAAGAGGAGCTCGTGTCGTATCTTGCTCGATTCCAGAAAGAACTCATCAAAGTTTTCCACGAGACTTCCTCTGTTTGATGCATCTTTCCCATATTCGCGTGCTTCGCTATTCCTGTTCTCCGGATCATGCATTCATATACCAAGTGTACCAATCACATCTCTTCCCTAGCGTGGGGATCATCACAGGTCAGCACAGATAAGATAAGCGAATCGAGGATCGTTGACAGGGTTACGGCAATGCAATGAGGCGCCAGCTCTAGCACATACCCCACAACTCGAAATTGGGCATTGGGTCTTCTCTGCTATCTATCGTTAGTTTGCTCATGTTCCGATTCGTCCCCGGGGCATGGGCGGCTTGGCAAATGTGCATCACATTCCCACATTCTTCGCCTCTTTCCCTGACCTATCTCGTCGTGCTCGTTGCTTTCAGGCTGACCTTCTCGTCCACGGACTCGGAACTGTCATTTTGATGGGTAACTACATTTCTCGCCCTCAGCAGATCGGAACCACTCAAGAAGGTCACTCGGAGAAACGTGACGTTGTTCCACATTTATCCCCGTGCCCTTCCCTCCCTATCGAAGAACCGACACAATCATTCTGGACCTATCCCCCATCATCCATTGCGACCCATACCTCCAGAGATAGCTTCCCCACTCAGGCAGACGTTGGTGAGGATTCCTTTTGTACTGTTAAAGGCGCCTATACTAATGTTGAACCTCGTGTCACTTCATAGTTATTATTGGATCTGGGATAACGGGCGCGTCGTTTGCGCGGACGTTGCTCGGAATTGACCAAGAACGGCATGATGTAAGTGCACCGCTGAGCGTCGTCATGCTGGAGGCGCAGGAAACATGTTCTGGGGCAACAGGGAGGTACGTGAGGGTGACAACGACCTTCGCCAACCCTCACTGAACTCCACCTGAACACAGGAACGGAGGCCACATCAACCCACCTCTATATCACGATTATGATGACCTGAAGCGGAGTCTTGGTGCTCCTACAGCTCAACAGATCATGCACTTTCGTCTTGCACACCTCGAAGTGCTGCCTGAAGTCGCACAAGCAGAGGCAGACGGTGCCGATTGTCGGGAAGTGGAAGCTGTAGACGTATATTTCGATGAGACTGTTTTCGCGGAGGCAAGGAGAAAGTTGAACATCTACAAGGCAGACATGACACAAGAAGCGAAGACGTATCGTGTTTGGGAAGGTGCGGAGGCACGAAATGTGAGTAAATATAAATGCCTCCTTTGAATGACTTATGGTCTGAGCTTTCCCCCGTAGCAATTCAGTCTTTCACCGCTAGCTGTGGGGTGCATCACAACTCGTGCAGGGGCGATACATCCATACCGTTTCGTAACGAGCATTCTTTCGCGTCTCCTAGAAGAGTATCCCAAACAGTGGGTGTATTCTGCAACCTCCCCCACTTACGCTTACACATCAAATATCGTCTAGCTTCCAACTTTTCACTCAAACCCCGTGCACGTCTATCACTGGGCCCTCGCCCACGAACCCCTTTTACTGCGTGAACACGCCACGTGGACAATTGATGGCTTCGCACATGGTACACCTCACGAATGCATACGTCGGCGGGCTAATCCCCGGTCTTGCTGACACGGTGCACAAAGTGAGAGAAACGATGAGTGCGCAGCGGCCAGGAAGGGGGCTCCAATTGAAAGCGGCCGATGATGCAAATGGACACGGACGACGGTCTTACGTTTTCTTTGACAGCCCAAGCAGAAAGGGCTTTGACTACCTCACACAGCTCCCGAATGGCGAGCACGAGCTTATGTTTGGTGGCGGCCTCGAGGCAGTTTATGACGCTGACGCTGGGGACGCCTGTAGGCCAGCACAATCGAGAGGCATGTATGACGTGCACAGTGCTGCGCATGTGTCGGGCGCGCTGCCCGTCTACTTCGGCGCCAGGAACTGGGGGGCCGAGGGTGAGGATACAGGCAGTCACGGATGGAGTCCATGGGCTGCTGGAAGGGTCAAGGCTCTCTGGAGTGGCGCGCTGAGCGTTTCCGTCGACGGATTTCCCTGGGTAGGACGTGTCCCGCCCGCTCTCTCGGGGCGGCTTTCACCTCCAAGCATCGAGCAGAGTCAGAGGATGGTGGACTCTGGTGAGTGGGTGGCAGTTGGATACTCTGGGGAGGGCATGGTACATGCGTGGTTGTGCGCTCGGGCACTCGCGTTGATGGTGCTGGGGCTGGATACTGCGACGGACATAGAGACCGAAGGACAATACGGAGCAGGTCAAAGCGTAGACGAGTGGTTGCCAGGTTGTTATCGGATTTCGGAAACGCGCTGGAAGCATGCTAGGCGGATCTCGAAGGGCTTGAATGGCAGGGAGGCAGTTGTACGTGGAGGAACAGGGAAGATGAAGGTTTACAGTGGAGTGGATGGCTTTTGAATGACTACGACTTCGATTCAATCCATACCATTTGGCACCAGTATGTATAGTTCTACTGCAGTACTAATACTAATACAGATAGTTGGTGCTTTGCACAGAGATCCCGAGAGTAGAGTGCATTGATAGAAGCTGAAGTGATTGTGTTAGTACCATTCGGACGTACTGTATTACTGGAAGAGATGCCGTGACCTTCAACTTGGCACCCTCATGGCCCGACTTTGCGTGCTGGGTATTGGGTATGGGCATGGTCAATTGAAGATGGCATTGACATACTCCTCACTGAGTACTGGTTGAACTTGACTGTTAGCAAGAGGTTTTATTTCCTGTGGCAAATTTATCAAGACAACTTACTCAGATTTCGGCAGAAGTTTTCATCGTGTGCCTACCTTTAGCCACCATTTGGTGTTCCCATAAAAAATGTCTTGGAGACAAAGAGACTGGCTGATAACACTGCAAGTTGGTGTTATTTCCTCAATTACTGCTGGCTCATCTCACTCAATGTGATCACATCAGTAACTTTACACAAATCTTATCTTATCTTATTGTGCCTTTTTCTGTCCTAATGAGGCATGAGTGGAGACAATAGAGATAGTTGTTGTTTGAGCCCATCATCATGTAGTGCTTTGGTACCATAGTAATAGTATACGGACAGCCACACCCTTGGCAACAGTTTTTAGAGATGGCACAGTAAAATCCACCTAATAGGTGTCAATCCTTCAAGATGGTTTCTGCTAAGTCCTGGTCTATTCTCAAGCCTTCTGTTGTTTGAGTATTATTATATTTACTTGTTTCACTACCTCATATGTATACTATCTGGTTACTGTCAAGTCCGGGTTCTTTCCCGGAATTCCCGGATAGTCCGGAGTTGCGGAGGAGGTGGGGTTTTGTGGGAATTCCTGAGAGGGGTCGGATGGGGTAAGGAACTGCGGCTTCAGCTTATGTGCTGCGCCCCTGTACGAGTTTGGTTCCTTAATTTAAGAGCGGAGGTTGGTCCTAAGGTCAACTTAAGGACTTAGAGGATCGGAAGGGAGAGGATCAGGAAGGAACAGGATTTAGTTGATATTCGAACTGAGGAAATATCAGAGAGTACACACGGGTTTATATACTGAAGGGTCCGGAAGATATAAAGATGTTAAAGTACTATTGGACGAATCGGAGTTTCGGGTTTCCGGAGGAAAGGAAGGAATGAATGGGAATGGCGTCAGAATGGTAGAATGATGACTGAAGGCAATGGCGCAATAATTGCGAAGCAAGGGGGAAGGGAATTATCGATAGGAACTGTAAATGTCAAGAAGTGTCAAAGGAGAGTGACATATGTCAAGCAATAACCGAGATAGGGATATGAAAGTCCGGGACGGGGATACGAAAGTCCGGGATGGGAAGTACGGGGTTCGGAATGTCCGATGAAAGAGAAATTGTCTAAGGTAAAGTCCGAGGGCCGGGATTCGGGATTTGGTCATAGGGGTTCGGAATCGGGCAGGATTGGTTAGGGAAGTTTTGGGATGTGACAGTATCCCCCTCTTAGGCACGAACCCTTGAGTGCCTGGATAGGAGTCCATGATAGGCAATAGAAGTATAGCGGAGTTCGAAAAGTGGGGATCGATCTGAGGTGCCTTGCGACTGTTGACTGCTTGTTGTTTAGTTCTACCACCTAACATGTCTACTCACTCGCAATCCGATGACGAAATCACCCGTCTTCAGCAAGAGGAGGAAGAACGCGCGCGGGAGTCCGCCCGGAGAATCCAGGAGGCCATGGAGAAAAAGGCCTGGCGAGAGGCGGAGAAATGCGAGGAGGTGAGGTGGAGGCTCGAGGAGGAGGCGCGGAAAAAGGCGGAGGAGGATGAGAGGAGGAGGAAAGCGGAGGCGGAGGTTGCGAGGGTCGCGGACGAAAGGTTGCAGCAAGGGTCGCAAGAGTTGCAGAGGCGTGGGGCGAGCAGCTCCTTGAGGGGGTCCGAGGTGGGGCCTTCGCGGGTGAGTGCGGGAAGGCCCGGGGGTTGGCTCCCTGGGGCTAATACTCCCTGTGCAGCCTGTGTGTGGGTGGGGGTACCATGTCCAGGCCCAAAAACCGGGAGATCGCGGATGTGCGCGAGGTGCGCACAGGCGCACTCATCGTGCCAGGAGGTCGGAGCAGGGAAGCGGGTGGCCGTGGAAGTGGCGTCGCTGCGCGGGGGAAAGGACCAAAAGAGGCGGAGACAGAGGAGTCCGGAGGTCCGGGAGGAGAGCATAGGGGAGGGTGAGGAGGACGAGGAGTGCCGAGACATGCTTGGGGCCCTGGCGGACGCGCTCGGGGCCCTGACGGAGTCCTACAAGGCCCAGAGGCAGGCCAACAAGGCGTACCAGGGGGCCGTCGTGGCCCATCTATTGGGGATCCGGCAGGTGCTGTCGGACGGCCTGGCGGCCTTCCTGGTGGCTCAGGGGTCCCAATTCGGAGATTCCGGAGGAAGCTGGGGGGCGTCGGAGTGGAAGGGGAAGGAGAGGGATGATGGGGAGGAAGGTCAGGGGACAGATGGGGAGGATGGGGATGAGGAGGGGGATGAGGGTGAGGAGGGAGGTGAGGAGGATGGAGATGGGGAGGTAGTGTAATGTCTCTCATCGGCCTCCTTATGTATAATTAGCGTAGTTTTGTGTTTTGGTGAATCAAACACCGTGTTTCTGCCCTCATCCAAGCGAATTAAGGGGTCCGGACTTTCCGGGATATGTGGAGTGAAAGTCCGAGATGAGTTCCAATGCATGAGCGAGCTCGGTTGTGAGGATCCAAGACATTTCTTCATCAGTCCCTTTGTAACCTGCCCACCTTACCAGGTACAGGAGTTGGCAATTCCTGCGTCAGCGGTCGATTTTGGAGTCTAGGATTTCAGAGATTTCATATTTGGGTTCTCCGTTGACTTTGACTGGGGGAGGTGGGGGTTGGATTCGATTCGGGATGGTGTTCAGAGTTGCGGGTTCTAATTGGGAGACGTGGAAAACAGGATGGACAGCACGCATGGAGTCCAGGAGTCGGAGGGTGAAGGACAGGGGTCTGGCTTGGGCGATGATGGGATAGGGGCCGAGGTTCTTTTCCGAGAGTTTCTTGGAAGGGCGAGTGGAACGGAAATACTTCGCCTTGACAAACGCTTGGTCTCCGATCTGGAAGTCCGGTGCCGGAAGTCGTTGGGAATCCGCGGGTCCTTGGTAGCGTTGCTGGGCGCGAGCCATCTCCGTGTGTAGGAATTCGTGGAGTTCCTGTAGGTCGACTGTATATTCACGGGCGCAGGATGAGGTCAAGTCCCTTTCGGGATAGACCGTGACGTTAGGGTGGTAGCCTTTATTAGCAAAGAACGGGGATACTCCTGTGGTAGCACTAGGGGCATTATTGTAGGCAAATTCCGCAAGGGGTAGGAGTTCCGACCAATTGTCCTGTTGGTAGTTGCAGTAGATTTGGAGATACTGCTCGAGGGTCTGGTTTGCCCGTTCCGTTTGCCTGTCGCCTTCGGGATGGTATCCCGAAGTGAAGTGAAGTCGGATGTCAAGGGCTTTCCCGAGGGAACGGAAGAAGTGGGAGATGAACTCAGAACCCCGGTTGGAGGTGATATGGGAGGGAACTCCGTGCTTGGAAAACACGTGGAGCAGGAATAATCTCGCGAGGCTCGGAGAGTCGATAGTGTCATGAGTGGGAATGAATATGGATTGTTTGGAAAGGCGGTCGATGACTATGAGGATTGCGGTGTATCCGCCAGAGGATGGGAGTTGTTCAATGAAGTCCATGGAAATGGAGTTCCAGGGCTTTTCGGGGATTGGGAGTTGCTTGAGCATTCCGTAGGGGCGGTGTCTCGGAGTTTTAGTGCGGGCGCAGGAAGTGCAGGAACTGACATAGTCCTTGACAAAGGTGTGGAGGCCTGGCCAGGTGTATTCCCGGCGGACGAGCTCTAATGTCCTGTTTTGCCTGAAATGTCCGGATAGCAGATGGTCGTGCTTGTACCGGAGAATGCGAAGATGGAGGTCCTTAGCTTCCAGGACAAAGATGCGATTGTCGAGGGTCAGGAAACCTTCGGGGTTGACGGCCCACCGGGAGTCCGACAAGTCCGGAAGATGGAGGGAAGCTATGGGGTCGGAGGACAGGGAATCTAGGATGTCCTTGTGAATGTCTTCAATGTCAAGTAGGGACGAGGCCCGGAGGACCGGGGCAAGTAGGATAGTGGCTCGTAGGGACGAGGCGAGCTGTTCTTGGGTGAACACCGGTCAGAGGTTATGGGGATTGACGCAAGCATAGTCCTTATCCCCCTCTTTGGGGTAGACGTCCCAATGTGTAGTGAGGGAGTCGGGTGAGCGGAACAACAATATTGGAGTAGTTGAAGATGAAACGATGATAGAAGTTGGCGAACCCAAGGAAGGACTGGATGTCCTTGACCTTCCGGAGTTCGGGCCAATCTCGGACTGCCTGGACTTTCTCCGGGGACATGGTAAGCCCCTGGGGAGAGAGACAATAGCCCAGGTATTTGATGGAGTTCGAGTGCCACTCACATTTTTCTGGTTTGGCATAAAGTCCGTGTTTCCAGAGATGCCGGAGGACTTCCCGGACATGTTCTTTGTGAGAAGCCATGTCGTTGGAATAGATGAGGATGTCGTCAAGGTAAACCACGACACAGACGTCTAGAAGGTCTGTGAAGATGCTATTGACGAACCGCTGGAAGGCTGCCGAGCCCGAAGGGCATCACCAGCCACTCATATGAGCCATAGCGGGTCCGGAAGGCGGTTTTCCATTCGTCTCTGGGAGCGACGCGGACAAGGTGGTGTGCATGATGGAGGTCGATCTTTGTATATACCTTGGTGCGGCTAGGGGAATCAAGGAGGTTGGAGATCAGGGGCAGTGGATAGCGGTCTTTCTTCGTGATTTTGTTGAGACCTCGGAAATTGACACAGAGGCGGAGGGATCTGTCCTTCTTGCAGACAAAGAGGACGGGAGCGCCGTGGGTGGAATTGGACTGGCGGATGAAGCCGTAGTTGAGGTGTTCATCTATGAAATCCCGGAGGGACTCGAGTTCTGTAGCGGAAACCGGGTAAACAGTCCCGAGAGGGGGGGAAGCACCCTCCTCTAATTCAATCTTGAGATCGAATTCCCTGTGGGGCGGAAGGGTGTCAGCCTTGCACTTACTGAAGACATTGGGGAAATCGTGATAGTCCGGAGGGACGGAGGAAAGGTCGACTTCTTCGGGGCTTTTGGAAATCCCGGAGTTCCGGGATACGGAACGGAGTTTGGAGTCCTGGGGACGGAGGTGAATGCTGAACTGCTCGGAGCCATCAAGTTTGCACACGCGCACAAAGGTGGCAGCATTGACAAATGAGATGCAAGGGGCTTCACGAGGCAGCTTGTCGGGAGTGTTGGAGTGAGATAGGGGACCGGGGTCCGGAATCTCCGGAGGTGACGTCGGGGGCATTGGCAGGTCTTGAGCCGGCGTTCGGAAAGTGATACTGCCCAGTACCCAGTCAATCAACGGATTGTAGCGGGTGAGCCAGTTGTGTCCTAGAACAAGGGAACAAGAGGAATCCAACGGAGTAACATAATATGTATCGGAGGTGACAAAGCCGGAAGGGAAACGAACAGAAAGGTCAACAGCACGGGTAATCGTAGAATTGGAAGTACCATCAAAGAGTTTCAAAGAAATAGGAGGGACGGAGTATGTCGGAAAATGATGCTTGTCAACGAAGGTAGTATCAATGAAACAGTCAGTAGAACCACAGTCTAATAAAGCGGGGAAGGCAGAAAATTCGGAAAATTCGGAAAGGGAAACAAGAGGCATAAGGGCCTTGGGATCATAAAGAGCGGATGCGTTGAGACAGGTCTCCATAAGTGCACAGTGGGATTCAACGCAGCCTCCTTCCCATGCGGAGTCCGGAAGGCTGCACCCTAATTTTTTGCCTCAGGGGTGGAGGCCTCCGGTTTGGCTTCCGCAGCAGAGGAGGTTGTCGCTGCACGGGAAGTGGACTTCTGGCAGTCCTTAGCTACATGTCCGGCAGCTCCACAGAACATGCACAGCTTGAGGTCAAAGCGGCGTTTACGTTCCTTGGAGGTGAGGCGTCTGTCCTTCCCGAGTTTACTGGAGAGGTTGGATGCGGGTTTAGGGGCGGGGGACTTTGCCGACGAGGACGTGGAAGTGTTGGACGCAGTGGTGGGTT
>MU127439.1:480391-498213 GCA_014904945.1 Gyrodon lividus
AGATACAGGCACAAGAGGACTACAAGAAGGAGAATGCAGAATGGGATAAAAGCGATAACATCGCATGTCAGCAAATTTGCTGGACCATCCCTGATTCCATACTTTTCCACCTCATCCCAAAGCATACTGCCACGGAATGCTACAAAACCCTCAAGGAGATGTTTGAAGGTTGTTCCTTTGTTGACAGCTTGGAATGTAGACGACAGCTCAGCAAAATGTGACTGAAAGATGGAGGAGACGCTTGTGCTCACTTTGACAAGATGATGGCCATGAGAGAAGAACTTGCTTCAATGGACGAGGAAGTCTCAGACAAGGACTTTTTCAACATGATCTATGTGTCACTCCCAAAAAGTTACAATTCGGTCCTATACTCAATTTCAACGAGTATGGACATCCACAATCGACGACTCACCTCCACCGAACTCATGCGAGCCATCCTCAATGCCTATGACCATAGTGTTATACAGAGTGGTGCAAAGTCAAAGTCGAAAGACAATGATGTAGCATTTACAGCTGACTCATCAAAGAAGGGAAAAGGCTGCAAACCGAGGTTCTCAGGCACCTGCCACAACTGCGGCTGGGAGGGTCATAAGTCCCCAGATTGTTGGGAGGAGGGCGGAGGCAAAGTGGGTAAAGCTCCAAAGGGCTGGAAACCCAGAGGGAAGAAGGAAGTGTCAGCGAAAGACTCAAAGGCCAAAGCCAACACGGCCATGAGTAACAAGAAAGAGCCAGATGCTGTATGGCTAGCAGATGGCACTGACAAGGATCATGACGAGCTCGAAGCTACATCAGCCCTGTTGTATGCAATGCTTGCCTTAGCAGGCACTCAGACGTCTACTACAGCTATTGAGCTCTATGACAGCAGCGCCTCGCAGCACCTATCTCCATACCAAGAGCATTTTATCAATCTCGCTCCTATTCCCCCGAAACCTATCACTGCAGCCGATAAGCATACGTTCGATGCAATCGGATGAGGAGACTTGCACATTGAGATACCTAACAGGCAGTCTACGACGCATGTCTTACTGAAAAACATGTTGTATGCACCTTTGATGGGTGTAACCCTCGTTTCAATAAGCAAACTGGCTGCTGCGGGATATGCAGCGCTGTTTCATGACTCCGTTTGCTGAATCTTTAACCCACACCAGAAGGTGGGTGAGATCCCTCTCAATAATGGCCTGTACCACGTAAAACGTTTGCTGGCGTCGCCAGCATCAAGGAGACACTTACCATGGAGCAGTTGCATGCATGCCTATCCCACATTGCCCTAGCCACAATCCATGAGATGTTGGCAAAAGGCATGGTGGAGGGAGTTTGTCTGGACCCGCTGCATGAGACCATGGGTCAATGCAAGGCCTGCGAGTACGCAAAAGCAATGCGGAAGCCTATCGGGAAGGAACGTGAGCCTAAACATTGCACAACATTCGGCAATGAGGTACATACCGATTTATGGGAACCTGCACCCATGGAAACGCCTGGCAAGAAATGCTATTATGCGTTGTTCACAGATGATTATTCTCACTATACACACCTCTACCTCCAAGCCTCAAAAGCCGAAACATTCGACTCCTACAGGGAATATGAGGCATGGGCCAAGATGCAACGTGGAACATCAATTAAACATTTGTGGTCAGATCATGGGGGGGAGTACCTGAGCAACAAATTTACTCGTCACTTGAAGGCAGTGGGAACAGAACAGAAGCTTACCATGCACAATACACTGCAGCACAATGGCATGGCTGAGCGGCTGAATCGCACCCTCATTGAATGCGTTTGAGCCATTATGCATGGGACGGGACTCCCAAAATTCCTGTGGGGCAAAGCGTTAATTCACATTGTCTATACAAAAAACCACACAGCCTTGCAAGTGCTCGACGGCAAGATGCCATATGAGCTGCTGTATGGAAAACGGCCAAGTATAGCAAAGGTACCATGTTGGGGTAACCGCGTATGAGTGCATGACCCGAACGCCTCCAAACTCGACACTAGAGCGCACGAGGGACGTTGGGTGGGCTTTGACGCCGAGAGCAGGGGCCACCGAGTCTATCTTGAGGACTGGCAGATGATTTCTGTTGAGTGAAACATCTCATTCGAGAGATGTGAGGGGCCAGCGTTGAGTCCAAGTGGCTCACAGATCAAGAGGGAAAAGGGCAAAGGGCCAGATAACAATCAGTGCGCTGATCTCAAGGATCCAGCAAACACCAATGCTGTCAAGTCCAGGTTCTTTCCCGGAATTCCCAGAACGTCCGGAGGTGCAGAGAAGGCGGGGTTTTGCGGGAATTCCTGAAGGGGGTCGGAGGGGTAAGGAACTGCGGCTTCAGCTTATGTGCTGCGCCCCTGTACGAGTTTGGTTCCTTAATTTAAGAGCGGAGGGTCAGAGGCTGGTCCTAAGGTCAACTTAAGGACTTAGAGAATTGGAAGGGAAGGGATCAGGAAGGAACAGGATTTAGTTGATATTCGAACTAAGGAAATATCAGAGAGTACACACGGGTTTATATACTGAAGGGTCCGGAAGATATAAAGATGTTAAAGTACTATTGGGCAAATCGGAGTTTCGGGTATCCGGAGGAAAGGAAGGAATGAATCGGAATGGTGTCAGAATGATAGAATGATGACTGAAGGCAATGGCGCAATAATTGCGAAGCAAGGGGGAAGGGAATTATCAATAGGAACTGTAAATGTCAAGAAGTGTCAAAGGAGAGTGACATATGTCAAGCGATAACCGAGATAGGGATACGAAAGTCCAGGACGGGAATGCGGAAAGTCCGGGACGGGAAGTACGGGGTTCGGAATGTCCGATGAAAGAGAAATTGTCTAAGGTAAAGTATGAGGGCCGGGATTTGGGATTTGGTCATAGGGGTTCGGAATCGGGCCGGATTGGTTAGGGAAGTTTCGGGATGTGACAGATGCACCCAAGCCCCTGCCTCACCCCTCTGTCACCACGCAGCCACCTGTTGCACCCAATAACGCTGAAACACTGCCATCGACTACCCTTGACCCACTTGGCTCGAATTTTGAACAACTACCTGCAGAAACCACCCTCAGATGCTCAACTAGACAAAGGACTGAATCACCTTACCTCCAAATGCTGCGTGAACACACAGGCACCCACAATGGTCGAGGGGGGGAGCCAATTTTCCCCCGAGGTGTCCAGAGCATTGATGTTGAGAGTGGTGGAGAGAGTGCGGGTGGAGTGGCTGATGCCAGCATGCAGTGGGAATTGGAAGGCGAGAACTCTGCTTATGCAATGTTCGTGGGAACTTGGGAGGCTGAGGCATTGGAGCCACACACAGTCAAAGAAGCCCGGACCCAGCCGAATTGGCCTCGTTGGGACAACACCATCAAAGCTGAATTAAAGAGTCTTGATGAAGCTCACACCTGGCACAGCCACCGAAGAACGTCAACGTTGTCAACTGCAAATGGGTTTTCAAGATCAAGAAGAACTCAGCCAGTGAAATAGATAAATATAAGGCCCACCTTGTTGCAAGGGGATTCACACAGGTACAGGGAGTAGACTATTATGAGACTTATGCTCCCATCGCCCGCCTAGCATCTCTCTGACTTATCCTTGCCATTGCCGCATGTCACGATTGGGATGTCAATGTCTTTGACTTTCATAGTGCATTCCTAAATGGAAAATTGGACAACGACAAAATAATATCCATGGAACTCCCACCTGGTTTCGATAAGGGGGGACGTGATCTCGTCACACATCTGCACATGGCACTTTACGGCTCAAAACAGGGTGCATTAAAATGATACCAGCAGCTCTGTAAAGAGCTTGCTACCCTGGGTTTTTGCCGCATGGAGGCGGATTGGGGTGTTTGTGTGGCAAAAATAGGCATGCACTTATTAATTTTAATTTTAGCATCACACGTCGACAACTGTACCATAACAGGCAGCTCAAAAGAGCTCGTTAAAGCTTTCAAGGCTAAGATTGGATCGTTTCAAGATCACTGACCTTGGGCCAATTAGCTGGCTGCCCGGAATGTGAGTGACTCGTGATTGTGCCACTCACACCCTATCTATTTCGCAGGAACCATATGTCGAAGCCATCCTTGTGAAATTCAATTTTACCAACTCGAAACCTGTCTCAATCCCTATGGACCCAAACATTCAACTCTCAAAAGCTCAATCTCCAAAGTCAGCCGTTGAAATTGCAAAAATGCGTCAGGTGCCATTTCGCGCAGCCTTGGGCTCGCTCATGTATCTCGCCGTTGGTACTTGGCCAGATATAGCGTTCATCGTATCTACGCTAGCTCAATTTATGGAGAATCCAGATTGGACCCATTGGGAGGCGTTAAAACGCGTCTACCGCTATTTAGTGGGCATGAAGGGATGGTCACTGACCTATGGGACAGAGTCAAAGGGTCTCGTCGGCTATGCTGATGCTGACAGCACGTCGCAGGATCACCGTCATGCCATTTCGGGGTATGCTTTCCTTGTTGATGGGGGAGCTATTTCCTGGGGTTCAAAGAAACAAGAATTGGTCACTCTCTCGACCACAGAAGCTGAATACGTTGCAGCTACACATGCCGCGAAAGACATTATTTGGCTCCGTCGCCTTATCGGCGAAGTTTTCCGTCCTCTCGAACACCCAACAGTACTCTATGCCAACAATCAATCCACAATTGCGCTGACTAAGGACAGCAATTATCATGCACGCACTAAGCACATAGACATTTATTATCATTTTATTTGTTTCACCATCACGAACAGTTCCATTCATTTTCTTTATTGTCCTACTGACGACATGGTCACCAATACCTTAACTAAAGCCCTTCCTTCTGTTAAAGCTAAACATTTTGCATTCGAACTAGGACTCTGCTCCATTTGAGGGGGAGTGTTGGAATACAAACATTGTGTGGCTATGCCACTGCTTACCTAATCATGTACTTACTTTCATTGTTCGTTCTTTGCTATACCTCAGTGACTGACTACCCAGTACACTGAGGTGAGACTCATCTACACTCGTTATTATCCTTTACTAATATTTCTGTAGCTTATATCTAACTACAGGTGAATATAGTGACTGACTACCCAGTACACTGAGCTTATATCTAACTACAGAAACTTCACAGGATAGAACAGGATTTAGTTGATATTTAAACTAAGGAAATATCAGAGAGTACAAGTGGGTTTATATACTGAAGAGTCCAGAAGATATAAAGCTGTTAAAGTATGTCGGACAGATTGGGGTTTTGGGTTTCCGGAATAAAGTAAGGGATGAATTGGAATGGTGTCACATCCCAAAACTTTCCTAACCCATCCGGCCCAATTCCAACCCCCTATGATCAAATCCCAAATCCTGAGCCTCGGACTTTACCTTAGAAGATTTCTCTTTCATCAGACATTCCAAACCCCATATTTCCCGTCCCGGACTTTCATATTCCTATCTCGGCTATCTCTTGACATATGTCTCTTTCCTTTGACACTTCTTGACATATGTCTCTTTCCTTTGACACTTCTTGACATCTACGGTTCTTATTGATAATTCCCTTTCCCCTTGCCTCGCAATTATTGCACCATTGCCCTTAGTCACTATTCCACCATTCTGACGGCATTCCAACTCATTCCTTACTTTCTTCCGGAAACCTGAAACTCTGATCCATCTGACATACTTTAACATCTTTATATCTTCCGGACTCTTCAGTATATAAATCTGCTTGTACTCTCTGATATTTCCTTAGTTCAAATATCAACTAAATCCCGTTCTCTCCTGCTCTGCTTCACTCTGGAACCCCTTCAGTCCTTAAGTTGACCTTAGGATTGTCTTCCGACCCTCTGCTCTGAAATCAAGGAACAGAACTCGTACAGGGGTGCAGCACATAAGCTGAAGCCAAAGTTCCTTACCCCTCCGACCCCCCTCAGGGATTCCCAACCGGCTCCACCATTCCGTGTGCTCCGGACTATCTGGGAAGTCCAGGATTGAACCCAGACTTGACAGTCATGTGATTTGCTTCAGGGGCTGTGGAGATATGCCAATTATAAAACAGTGATACCATTGCAACAGTTTATGTACGCTTAGCTTGAGAGGTGGAATTTCAATGAAATGAAATGAAGGGATAGCTGCAGTTGTTTGGTGCTACAAACAAATATACACATATAAATACTATGTCTGAGTTTGAAAAAGTTCACACACCTCTTTTCTTTCAACCACAATCATCATGTGATCCCTCTCTGCTACCCAAAAGAATACCATCATTACTATGCTTGACTCTGGTCATTCTGGTCATTCTGTTGCCACATCCACTGGTTTTCATACCTCTACCATCTCTAGGCTTTGTGCCAAAGAGCTGTTGAGAGCCGATGAAAACATGTGATTGCGAGCGCACCAACAGACGAGTATGATGGGTGGTGTCAAAGCTTGTGATTATTCTTTTTTCATATATTTTGTTGTATTTTTTACTATAAGAGATTTACTTATCATAAAATGACATCTCAGTCCTTGTTCAACCCAAGACTGAGATAATATATTCATTAGATCATCTTTCCTGCTCTGCTCACCTCAATTTATATAAAGAGCACTCAGAGCTGCAGAAGTCCACTGAAGGTCATCCATCCAAGCTTTCCCCTGCTAATGTCCATCATGCCATTCACCTCATCTCTACTCACAAGGCAAAGAATGCTGTCCAGATTACCAAAACCCTTACCAATATCATTAATCAACCCCTCCACCCTAATACTGTCCACCAGGCCTTGAAAAAGACTGGTTTAAAGGCTGTAGTCAAGCAAAAACACCCCCTTCTCTCTGCCAAACATTGCAAGGCTCAGTTGGACTATGCCTATGCTCACAAGGACTGGACTGTGGAGGATTGGAAGAAGGTATTATGGTCTGATGAGACTAAAATCAATTGCCTAGGGTCAGATGGATGCAATATTGAACTAGCATGTGAATGTGGGAGGAAGACTCCTTATACTCACCTGAGCTTGTAGAGCTTGGGTTCTGTCACATCCTGAAACTTCCCTAACCCATCTGGCCCAATTCCAAACCCCTATGATCAAATCCTGAATCCCGGGCCTTGGACTTTACCTTAGACGATTTCTCTTTCATCGGACATTCCAAACCCCATACTTCCCATCCCAGACTTTTGCATTCCCATCCCAGACTTTCCACATTCCCATCCCGGACTTTCCGCATTCCCGTCCCGGACTTTCATATTCCTATCTCAGCTATCCCTTGACATATGTCACTTTCCTTTGACACTTCTTGACATTTACAGTTCCAATCAATAATTCCCTTTCCCCTTGCCTCGCAATTATTGCGCCATTGCCTTCAGTCATTATTCTACCATTCTGATGCCACTCTGATTCATTCCTTACTTTCTTCCAGAAACTCCGATTTGTCTGACATACTTTAACATCTTTATATCTTCCGGACTCTTCAATATATAAACCCGCTTGTACTCTACAATATTTCCTTAGTTCAAATATCAACTAAATCCCATTCTTTCCTGATCCACTTCACTCTGAACCTCCTCAGTCCTTAAGTTGACCTTAGGATTGATCTCCGATCCTCTGCTCCGAAATCAAGGAACAGAACTTGTACAGGGGTGCAGCACATAAGCTGAAGCAAAAGTTCCTTACAACTCCGACCCCCCTCAGGGATTCCTGCCAAACTCCGCCTTCTGCGCACTCCAGACTATCCAGGAATTCCGGGATCAAACCCGGACTCGACAGGTTCTTACAGAGGATCTATTGATCGCTAATACAGCACTGGGTTTATATACTATAATAAATGTGACTGTCTAACTGCTTACATACATTATATACATTATATGTAAGATGTGACACACTGCAGCTATACAGTGCTGTGTTCAACATGCAAATGGGTGTGGAGAGGGGCTCAGTGATAGGCTAGTAGAGGGAACAGTGAAGTTTGGAGGAGGTTCTTTGATGATGTGGGGCTTTATGACTTGGCAGGGAGTTGGATATGCTGCCAAGATTGATGGTAGGATGGAGTATCTCATGGACATGCTCTTTGTGAGAGGCCATGTCCTGCAAGTAGATGAGGATGTTGTCCAGATAGACTATGATGCAAACATTGAGCATATCAGCGAAGATGAACTGTTGGAAGGCTGCTGGGGCATTAGTCAAGCTAAACAGCATTACAAGCCACTCATAGGAACTGTAGCAGGTGCAGAAGGCAGTCTTCCATTCGTCTCCAGGCATGATGTGGACAAGGTGGTAGGCATGGTGGATAGTGTTTCAAAGTCCAGTTGCAGGACTGATAAAAGACTGGCAACTGGACTCCAGTTGCAGTTGCCTTGAATTTTATAAAAACATGAGACCAGTTAAAGACTGGTTGCAACTGGTTGCATGCAGGACTGGTTGTCATGTTCCAATAGGTCATTTTTCACATTTTTATGACACATCAGAATATATGATGTCATTTTTTCATGCTAGTTTACTATGTTTGTTGTACATTTTTGAGTTGAAATTACTTTTTATTGACACACACCTATGCTGTGCATGATGAGAAATTTCTGGAATGCACTTTTTTCATAATTCAATACAATAATTATCTGAGTACACTAGTCTTTTCAAAAAATCAGTTGCAACTGGTTCAATTTCCATAGCTGATGAATGGCAACCAGTTGTCAGCAGTTTCAGTCCAGTTGCCTCAGATTTGGGATTAAAAAGACTGGTCACAGTCCAGTTGCCTATAAAAATGGTCAAAAGACTGAACTGGACTGGACTTTAAAACACTAGTGCTAGAGGTCGATTTTGGTATAGACTTTTCCACAGCTTGGAGAGTCAAGGAGGTCAGATGAGTGGAAGTGGGTAATGGTCTTTCTTTGTGATTTTGTTGAGTCCGTGGAAGTTGACACAAAGGCAGAGTGATCTGTCCTTCTTGTAGACAAACAGGACCAGAGCTGTGTGAGCAGAGGATGTGGGGTGGATGAAGCCATTGGTGAGATGTTCATCTGGGAAGGTGTGGAGGGAGTTGAGCTTGGTGGTGGAAAGGGAATAGAGAGTTCTGAGCAGAAGGGAGGCTCCTTTTTCCAGTTCAATCTTGAGGTCATGCTCATGATGCGGAGCAAGCTGGGGGGCTTTGCTGTTGCTAAACACATTGGCAAAGTCATGGTAGTCTGGCAGAATAGTGGAAAGATCTACTGGCTCAGCTTCGGCAGAGGATGCATAGAGCTTACTTTTGTTGGAGCAGAAATGCAGGCTAAACTGCACAGAGCCTTCCAATTGGCATGCGAGCACAAAGGTGGGCATGTTGATGAGGGCAATGTGAGGGGCCTTGTGGTTGGAGAAACACAGTGTATTGGCAGAGGGGATTCCAGAGATTGTGGAGATGATGTTGGAGGCATTGGCACTTGCTGCTGGATTGATTGGAATGTGATACTGCCCAATACCCAGTCAATCAATGGATTGTAGCAGGTGAGCCAGTTGTGTCCTAGAACAAGTGAGCAGGTGGAGTTCAATGAAGTCACATAAAATGTAGTGGAAGTGATATCGCCGATGGAGAAACAAACAGCAAGATCTATGGCTTTGGTAATGTAAGAATTTGAAGTGCCATCAAATAATTGGAGTAAAATGGGCAGAATGTAATATGTTTTGTTTTGATTTTGATAACAAAGGTAGTATCAATAAAACAATCACTTGAACCAGAATCTACAAGAGCAGGGAAATCAGGGATGTCATCAGAAAGGATAGTAACAGGCAGAGTCAAAGCATTAGGATCAGAAAGAGCAGATGCATTGAGTTTCATCTCCTATGATGCACAATCAGAGTCAATGCAACCCCCATCCCATGCAGAGTCTTGGAAGTTGTGGACTATTTTTTCACCTTGGAAGTGGAGGCAGTTGGGGTAGCATCCGGTGGAGCAGAGGTGGTAGCAGCACAAGCTTTGGCTGCCTTGGAGGTGGACTTGCAGTAGTCCTTGGCCATGTGGCCAGAGGCACTGCAGAACATACAGAGCTTCAGGTCAAAGTGGTGCTTCCATTCCTCAGAGATCAGCTTACCATCTTTGCTGAGCTTCTGCGAGAGGTTGGTCTGGGAAGGCTGTGGGGGCAATGTCAAGTCCAGGTTCAATTTTGGAATTCCCAAAAGGTCCTAAGGCAGGAAAAGGCACAAAGGGATTGGGAATCCATGAGGGGGGTCAGAGGGGTAAGGGACTTTGGCTTTAGCTTATGTGCTGTGCCCCTGTACAAGTTCTGTCCCTTAATTTCGAGACAGAGGGTTCAGAAGACAATCCTAAGTTCAACTTAAGGACTGAGAGGGGTTTCAGAGTGAAGCAAAGACTTCGGAGGATAGAACAGGATTTAGTCGATATTCAAACTAAGGAAATATCACAGAGTACAGGCAGGTTTATATACTAAAGAGTCCAGAAGATATAAAACTGTTAAAGTATATCAGACGGGTTGGGGTTTCTGATTTCTGGAGTATAGTAAGGGTGAATCGGAATGACATCAGAATGATGAAATGATAACTAAGAACAATGGTGCAATAATTGTGAAGCAGGGGGAAGGGAATTATTGATAGGAACTGTAAGTGTCAAGGGATGTTGAAGGAAAGGAACATATGTCAAGAGATAGCCAAGATAGGAGTATGAAAGCCTGGGACAGGAAATATGGGATTCAGGATATCAGGTTGAGGTGAAAATCTTCTAAGGTAAAGTCTGGGGTTCAGGGTTCAGGATTTGATTATAAGGGATCAGAAGTGTGTTGTATGGGTAGGGAAAGTTTTGGGATGTGACAGGCGAGGCTTTCGCCTTGGAGTTGGAATTACTGGTAGGGGCAGACTTGGTAGGGTTGGGTGTGAACTTGGCGGCAGACAAAGTGTGAGTTTTGGCAGAAGGTGGATTAGCAGGTTTTGCTTTATGGTTGTCCTTGGACTTGGGTTCCCAGTAATGCACGTCAATGCCTTGCAAAAGCATGCAGAGTTCAGTGACCGTGATGGGTTTGCCCATACAGGAGACTTTGTCTTTAATGCAGTCCAGAAGCCCACTGTAGAAATGGTGGCAGAGAGCACCTTCTCTGTACCCGCAGACTTGGGACATGATGTGGTTAAATTCCATGACATATTTATTAATCCATTGTCTGTCTTTCATGGAGAGGTAGTCTAGTTGGTGTTCAGCATCAGCAATGGGGTTGTGAGGTCTGTAGTTCATGTAGGAATTCATGGTAGTTATCCATCCATATCAGATGGAGGTACAGATCTTTTATATATAGGAGGTTGGGCTTGAACCCATTTGAGGGCCATGCCCTTGAGGTAAGATTGGGAAAAGGTGACTTTGGCGCAGTCAGTCTGGAATGCACAAGGATGGTCTTGGAAGTTGAGCTTGCACTGTATGATGAAAGCACAGGGCTTGCAGGTGTCAGTGCCATCAAAAGTGTCCTCTTCAGTCCTTAAGTTGAACTTAGGATTGTCCTATGATGCCTCTGCCTCAAAATCAAGGGACAGAACTCATATAGGGGTGCAGCACATAAGCTGAAGCCAAAGTCCCTCACCCCTCCAAACCCCTTGACAGATTCCCAATCCCTTATGCACTTCTGCCCCTTAGAACTTTTGGGAACTCCAGGATTGAACCCAAACTTGACATTGGGCCATATCTTGGCCCACCCCATACACATAAAACACACACAACCACTCAATGGGCCCACCCATCACTCATGCAATACATAGCAGAATATTTAGTGGGCCAACCTGTATCGTTTGCAACACCTTAAACACAAATAATGTGTTCAAGTCAACCACAAGAAATACTAATATAGAATCCTAGTTGTTTTAGGTGGATACCCAAAGAGCCGAAAGAGAACTTGATTGAGTTTACTGGGTGCTGCATTGCAGTATATACTATACATAAGTTGTGCACAGATCGACCTGTGCATGAGAGAACTATCCTACTAAATGGATATAAAAGGTAATTGTATGGGAAAGTATGATGTCATAATGTTCTAGAAGGAACTAGACATAGGGGTGGATAACATGATGCATGATGTCATGTGATGTCATAGGTCTAGGCACAAGGATCATGTGGTCAGTCATGTGACTAGATATAGATAAGATGAAAGTGTTTAGATTAGATTAGATTAGATTAGATAAGGCATGGAAAATGACTATTCTTAACACACATGATATGAAACAGACTTATGTTGGCCAATCCATACCCTACAGATCCAGCTTAATCAGCCCACCCATCACTCAAAATGCCCCCACTAAAATATACATTTGGCCAACCCATATCATACAGGAATTTATTACATGTCAGCCCATCCTTTACCTATGGGTTCAAGCCATAGGTCAGCTGACAATTGGCTGGCCTGTAAGCCATGGCTATTTGTCAACCTCGGCTGTCTGTATACTACAGTAACAAAGCATTACATTATGTGGCTTTGCAACAACTGACATTGAGTTTATCTTTACTCCAACATCATTGATACATTGTGGCAGTGATATGTCAGACTGGGGCACCAACGTCGACTGATGTTTACTCTCTGCACTTTTTGTGATGACGTCGCAGGTTTCTGTCTCTGGTCCAGCCATGCGTACTGACGTCGTCATTTGTGATCCATGCTCAACCGATGTCATCATATACATGTACACAGACCATCATGTCAAGCATGAACGCTCTGCTCCATTGACGAGACTGCGGTTCAGTTTCCGCTGAATTGCGAGACGAACTACGGACCATGGGAAGCGACCATCGATGAAGAACCATGGGTGATCAACATTTCGTTCTTATTCGACGCCAACGACGTGAGACAGTTGCTGTTTATCGACCCGAGAATTCTGCCTATACCTCCGCTAGGGATACATTGGAGAAACCATGCCTTGCCTCACATCTTCCTCCGACAGCAACCCGACTTTGGCTACCAAGGAGTCAGGAAGTCAAGCGACCCATCGCTATTCACGGAAGCGCAAGTTGTCATGGCGGTCAGCGAAGAAGGAACCCACTAGTCGGACCGGCGACAGTCGAAAAGGTCGCAAGGTTGAGAAGACTCCGCAATCATGGCGCGACAAGCTCTCCAGCATCGATCACATAGAGCACCGTTGACAGGTTCTTCGGTAATGTGAAGCCATCTCTCTCCCCCTTTGCCGCCTTGACCGCCTCCACATCTTCCTGATTGCTCGTCACATTCATCGTTCATCGTTCCACTCGTGGGCATACCTCAAGTTCGTCCTTCCGATGCCGTATTCAAGAGTCCAGTTTTCAAAGAGTACATTCGAGAGTCGAGTCGTCTTCCTACCGAGTCGATCTCTCCATTCCAACACTCAAGCTATCCGTGGGCATATCAAGCAATCTACCCTAACCTATCTTGCTTCGCTCCCCGTGCGCGGCTGGTAACCCACAGACGACATTCATCTATCCACACGAGCTTCATCGACATCGTATCTACACACACAAATGCTATCTTCAACAACTCTTCAAGCTATTTGCGCTGCATGCTTTTCGCCCCGTCTGAGTATTTCACTGTAATGGTATCGGCTTGTGTTCTGTTTCAGTTTCACTATGCTATCTTCACACATTTCTACTGGTGTCGAACACTCTTACCAACCTCTTCGTATCGTCTCGCCCCAGTGGCATTTCGTGGATCTCGATTTGTACTTGATTCGGCTGGTAATGTCGTGGCAGTGTAGCCTTTGCATTCTCCCTTCTGTCACACGGAGATTTTCACTTGGATTTGTCTCCAGTTTTGTATAGCCTCTCCTCATATTTAGGATTGTACCTTGCCAGTGCCTACTTGTATGTATCTTAGAACGTTGTAATGACAATCAGTTGAACGGATTCACCCTGAATGTTCTGGGGGTGGGCCAACCTTTTACCAATAATTAATGATCAATTGATTGTGGCCAATATTTACACTCCAAGAACTCATAAAGGCTAGCACCATGAACACATGCCTTCCGCAAAGACCTGTCGATGATCTGATTTGCGGCCAGGTATGGGGTAACGCAAGACTTTGACAAGCTCGGTGGGTGTCATTCCGCGGGAGACAACCATCATTTGAAGTAGACATGCTGGCTTACTGCCTTCTCGGTGTCCTTGGCGTTGTCAGCACATGACGTGGAAAGCAAGTGGAAGGCTTATGCAAAAACCTGCATCCACGACACCTTCCAAGTAGGGGGAGTACGAAACGGTTAGGATATGCAAATAGCTGAAATGAGTCGACAACGAAGCAGCCAGATCAGATGATCCAATCGTGAAACAAGGTTTACACTGTAGTTCTACAGGATTTTATAGATTATCTATGAGGGGTCATCAGGAAAATGGTGAAGAGCAGACAACGAATTATAACCACAAGAGGGGAAAAGATCATCAATGGTGAGGGATTACAATGTTGGATATATCATTATCACCACCATCACATCAATATAATGGTTGATCCCCACCATTTTCCTGATGGTGAAACCGAGCTAAGACAGGCTCGCTGAGCCTCTAAAGTGTCGAGACAGCGATGTGGACAAAGAAAGTGGCGGGTTACGCAAGGGTCGCAAACCCAACACGCAAATTGCCAACATCGAAAATAGTGTAAACAATACTGAGGAAAGAGTTGCCGATAACCCAGTAATCTTGAGGATGGTCGTTAGCGGGCGAGTCGTCACAACACGAGAGCAAATCAGACACTCACCACCATCTGAGTCCCCGATGATGCTGCCAAGGCATTCAGACGAATCACCTTTGCTTGGTCCAATGTTGAGGTTGTCAGTGGGGATGGAGAAGGACTTGCCAGAAATGATGAATCTGACGCTGGGAATCTTGTCGCAAGGGACTATAGGATGACGAGACATCAATGAAGCATCAAAGATGAAGTAGACTGGGAACCTACAGGTGTAGTACCCTTTGCCATAAGTGGCAGTCGCATCAGTACCGCCAATGGCTGCGTAAAGACTCGCCACGTCCGAACTCGGGCCGTGGACGAACTCAGAGCCGGCGTCGATGATGGAGGGAACAACGCTCAACACTGTTTTTCCGTTACCCACTATACTGTCCATATTAATTTGCCAGAAGCCCTAGATACGCCATCAGCCACCATTGGAGCACACCTTAATTCGATGACTTACCTGTTGGGTGATAGGAGTGTAGCTGATGTCGCCAGTGTACACAGCTGGGTTGATACCACCAAGGTATAGCTCAGGCCCAGGAGCGGCGAGACTGAGTGCAAACACAGGCTCGTCTGTCTGACCCGCAGAGATGAAAGTCTGGAACACGGGGCTGGCATCGTATACAGAGATAGATTGGAAAGCCATTCCCACCAAGCCATCTGGTGGGAAGTTCATGACTTCCAAGCCAGTAGAGTACTGCGATGCCACACCGATGGTTTGACCAGGGGCCTGCTCCAGCGTCAGAACTGCTGATGTTGAGATGAGATCTCAAACGTACTGTAAGTTCGGAAATCCAGACAATATCGCTGTACTGCTCGCCGGAAACACTGAAACCTCGCTCGACGAAGCTAATTTCGAAGGTCTTGTCCAGGTCAACGGAAGTGACAGAGGATGAGGGGTCGTAGAGGTGGTGGCCACCACAGCTCGAATCACAGTCGCGACCTGGCAAAACAATGTCGCTGTAATCAAGTTCAGTGAGAGGTTCATCGCATACACGTACCAGATGACAAATACGTACCTCGACGTCGTGTCAAACAGAACTATTAGTGAGAGTGAGCTGCACATTCATTATAGGGCTAGCGCAAGCGTACCGAGGTAGGTGTCGGGAGGTGTACCAACATCAATAGTACCGCTCCATATGGCGTTGTCCTCGTGTAAGTTATTTCCGACGGCTGCGCGCTTCCGAGGGCCTTTCCCAGCGGATGGATGCGATGCACCAGTGTTCTTCTCAAAGTTATCAAAACCCCGAAGAATTTTACTGGATGTCCAAGTCAACGCAGAGGAAACTTCGAGGGTCGGTTAGATAGGTACGTACGCCCTGGTTGACGCAACATGGGACTTGACGGCCTCGAAGTTGACACTCTTGTCGGTATTAACCAACGATGAGCGCAAGCGCTTGGAGAGGGGAATCGCTGTGCCCCCCTGTTTGGCAGGCTGAGGAACCGCAGCAACGACGAAAGGCAGGGCAACGATGGCCGATGCGAGAGTGAAGCGCATAGTGGACTGGGAGGGTCCCTGGAAAGGAGGGAAACTGATGAACAAGTTGTGCTTCAGTACTATGCCTGCATTTATACCACGGCCATGAGGATAGTGTCTACGCTGTCACGATGAATTTATCATCTTTGCTCAGACTCGTGCGCCGTGAATTCCGTATAGCCACCTTCTTCTTTCATCCGTACGTGGACGTATGGAAAGGGGGAACGTGAGCAATGGTCATCTGGATCCCTTGAGTTCCCGATTGTCCGTGGATCTAGCGGGTTTTCGCCCAGATGGTCCGGCTTTCTGTACACAGGCATGATCAAAACTAACTCGTCGACAATGTAAAGCCAAAACCTGTTGCATGTACGTTGAAGGTAAGCCACATAGTATGGATTGAACGCTGCCCTGGTCTCGCGAGAAGCTCTAGTCCTCAACAGATGTAAAGGTTGATCCCCAGTGAAAACTGGTTATGATAGATACTGTACCTCTATGTCGACCTGTGGATTTACATTTTATTTATCCGTTGAGATCTGTGTGTGTATGTCGCGATGTATCCATCGAGGGAAATGCCACACTTCGCCATACTTCGCCATACTCCGCTTTGTTTTCCTTATCTGCTTCGATCTGCTGGCAACGGCGTGTTTTGTACTGTGTGCAATGCTGCAACGGCAATCCTCGTAGTACCAAACCCGCCGTACTGTCAAGCCTATCTTCAAATCCATTGGCAGTTCCTTCGAGGTAAGTGCACATTCAAGTTTCCTTGATGTTCGTATTGTTAACAAACCTCGTCAGCATGGAAGCCGGCCCAAGTTCCCACCGAGATACCACACGCTACAAATGTGTTTGTTTGAAGCATAACTTTGGTCTCCCCCACATTGTCGCAGCCACGACATGATATCGGCATTTCGAGGAGGCAAGTTCAGAAGAAGAACGTCAGCGCATGCGCTTGGCCAGAACCGAAGTTGATGTTGCCAGCGATGGGTCGAGGCTGTCGAGTAACCCTGTCAAACCAAGAAGATTTCGAGGTTCCGCATCACGCCGACGCAATAATATTCTTCCTACACGCAAAAGAGCGAGGGATACAGACAACGATCAGAGTTCTTCGGAACATTCCCAACAGGGCCGTCAGCAAGACTTTCCTGGCGAACTTGAGACTGGCAATGACGAAGTATATATCTATCAATTTAAAGTAGCTCACCATGTCCAGTTTGCAGTCGCTCGCCCAGACTCTCCAGCCCGTTCACTAGCCCACTTGTCAGCCCACTCTTCCCCAGCCCGTTCACCAGACTTTCCAGACGTTCCCCTACGCCCACCAAATCCCCCGCCAGGTTCAGCTACTCGTCAGCCTACCCCTCCTCCACAGCATCAGTTTGGGATCAATTACCAGCGGCGTGTGCGCCCCAATGTCGATCTCGATGCTCTATCTCGCTCTGCAAACTTCCAGCCTATGCGTGACACCATTGATTTCATTCCACATAATGTAGTGCTTTGGTACCGTAGTATACGGACAGCCGAGGTTGACAAATAGCCATGGCTTACGGGCCAGCCGATTGTCGGCCGACCTATGACATCAGCAAACCAACCCTCACCTGGGTAGGGCTGGACAGGACTGGACAGAGCCCCAGCTCTTCCAGCTCTCCCAGCAAGGTACCTAACTGGCTAGCTCTGTACAGTGCTGGACAGTACTCTAAAGTCTGTCCCAGACTCGTCAAAAACTGGAATGAGCTGGACAGAGTCATGTAATATTATCAAACTGGGATGAGGGAGAAATGTTTCATAATCAT
>MU127439.1:498858-548225 GCA_014904945.1 Gyrodon lividus
TTTTTTGTAAATAATTATCTATTACTTGTATCCTAAGAAAAACACAAGAAAGATATTTTTTGGACACTACTGGTTGCATCTGTGGACAACTGGGGCGAGCTGCAGCAACCATGGGAGTCTGGAGCACACTGTGGTGCAGCTGTGGCCCTGTGTACTCAGCTATTGAAAAAGGTTGGTTTGCTGATGGAGTGGCACTCGTAGGGCACAGATGGGCTGAGATGCAATAAAAGTTCTGTGTGATATGAGTCAGCCGAGGGGGTATTTTAGTAAGGGTATTTTGGGTGATGGGTGGGGCAATATGCAGTGGTTTTGTGTGATATGAGTGGGCTGATGTCACATCCCGAAACTTTCCCAACCCATCCAACCCAATTCCGGCCCCTTATGACCAAATCCTGAACCCTGAGCCCCGGACTTTACCTTGGAAGATTTCTCCTTCATCTGATATTCTGAATCCCATATTTCCCATCCCAGACTTTTGCATTCCCATCCTGGACTTTCGTATTCCTATCTCAGCTATCTCTTGACATATGTCCCTTTCCTTTGACATTCACAGTTCCCATTGATAATTCCCTTCCCCCCTGCTTCACAATTATTGTGCCATTGCCCTCAGTTATTATTCCATCATTCTGACGCTATTCCAATTCATCCTCTTACTTTGTTCCGGAAACCTGAAACTGTCACATCCCGAAACTTCCCTAACCCATCCGGCCCAATTCCGAACCCCTATGACCAAATCCCGAATCCCGGCCCTTCGACTTTACCTTAGACAATTTCTCTTTAATCGGACATTCCAAACCCCGTACTTCCCATCCCGGACTTTCCGCATTCCCATCCCAGACTTTCATATCCCCGTCCCGGACTTTCGTATTCCTATCTTGGTTATCTCTTGACATATGTCAGACTCCTTTGACACTTCTTGACATTTACAGTTCCTATCGATAATTCCCTTCCCCCTTGCTTTGCAATGATTGCGCCATTGCCTTCAGTCATTATTCTCCCATTCTGATGCCATTCTGATTCATTCCTTCCTTTCTTCCGGAAACCCGAAACTCCGATTCGTCCGATAGTACTTTAACATCTTTATATCTTCTGGACTCTTCAGTATATAAACTTGCATGTACTCTCTGATATTTCCTTAGTTCAAATATCAACTAAATCCTGTTCCTTCCTGATCCTCTCCCTTCTGATTCTCTAAGTCCTTAAGTTGACCTTAGGACCAGCCTCTGACCCTCCGCTCTTAAATTAAGGAACCGAACTCATACAGGGGCACAGCACATAAGCTGAAGCCGCAGTTCCTTACCCCTCTGACCCCCTCAGGAATTCCCACAAACCCCGCCTTCTCCACACTCCGGACAATCCAGGAATTCCGGGAACGAACCCGGACTTAACAGAAACCCCGATTCTGTCACATCCCAAAACTTTCCCAACCCATCTGACCCAATTCCAGCCCCTTATGCTCAAATCCCCAAGCCTCAGACTTTACCTTAGAAGATTTCTCCTTCATTGGATATTCTAAACCCCATGTTTCCTATCCCAGACTTTCACATTCTCTGTCAAGTCTGGGTTCAATCCTGACCAACCCCACCATTCCATGCACTCTGGACTATCTGGGAATTCTGGGATTGAACCCGGACTTGACAGCTGAGGGATGAGTGACCCCATAGGTCTTGGGTGGGCTGAGGGATGGGTGACCTGTAGGTGTCGGATGGGCTGAGGAATGCATTCCCTGTAGGTCTTGGGTGGGCCAAGGGAGGGGCAACCCAAAAGTTGCAGATGGGCCGAGGGATAGGTGACCAGAAGGTCTTGGGTGGGCTAAGGGATGGGTAACCCATAGGTGTTGTATGGGCTGAGGAATGCATGTACCATAGCCCTTGGGTGGGCCAAGGGAGGGGTGACCCAAAAGTTCTGTATGGGCTGAGGGATGGATGGTCAGTAGGTCTCGGATTGGCTGAGCAAGGGGTGACCCACAGATGTAGGATGGGCAAGGGGATATTTCGATGGGATTTCATCAGTAATAGGTGGGCCCCTGAAATGGTGGTGAGTGTGTACCTGTCAAGTCCGGGTTCAATCCCGGAACTCCTGGATAGTCCAGAGCGTGCGGAATGGCAGAGTTGGCGGGAATCCCTGAGGGGGGTTGGAGTTGTAAGGAACTTTGGCTTCAGCTTATGTACTGCGCCCCTGTACGAGTTCTGTTACTTGATTTCGGAGCAAAGGGTCAGAGATCAATCCTAAGGTCAACTTAAGGACTGAGGAGGTTCAGAGTGAAGCGGATCAGGAAAGAATGGGATTTAGTTGATATTTGAACTAAGGAAATATCAGAGAGTACAAGTGGGTTTATATACTGAAGAGTCCGGAAGATATAAAGATGTTAAAGTATGTTGGATGAATCAGAGTTTCGGGTTTCCAGAAGATAATTGTGAGGCAAGGGGGAATTATTGATAGGAACTGTAAATGTCAAGGAGTGTCAAAGGAAAGTGGCATATGTCAAGGGATAGCCAAGATAGGAATACAAAAGTCCGGGATGGGAATGTGGAAGTCTGGGACAGGAATGTGGAAAGTCCAGGACGGGAATGCGAAAGTCCGGGACGGGAAGTACGGGGTTCGGAATGTCTGATGAAAGAGAAATCTTCTCAGGTAAAGTCCGAGGCTCGGGATTCGGGATTTGATCATAGGGGTTCGGAATTGGGCCAGATGGGTTAGGGAAGTTTTGGGATGTGACAGTACTGTGGGGATGGGATAAATCAAGGGATGAGTGATTTTGTAGGTCTCCAGTGGCCTGAGGTATGAGTGACCCATATGTCTTGGGTAGGCTGATGGATGGACAGCCCAAGGGATTAGTGGCCATCAGTATCAGATGCACCAAGTAATACCCTAATCTCTATTTCACAACAAATGAGCCATTCCATTTGATTGGTTGTGACAGTAGGCTGTGTGTATGAGGTGGGCCAAGGCATGACCCCTAGGCATGGGATCGGCTGAGGCAAGGAATCCTATCAGCCACAGGGATTGGGAATCCTGCCGTAGTCCATAGGCATTGGCCCAAACAATTTCAAATCAGCTGCTGAGTTGACAGCAGCCCCCTTGGCTGAGTGATCTACATTCCATTCAATCTACCTCTACAATGGACATTCCATCTCATTGGAGACTTCACATGTCAGATATTAATTATTGCCGAATACATGGTCAAGCGATTCCTGGAAGCCATCAGCCACCCTGCCCAACTGACTCCTGCACTACCCAATACATGCATTCCTTTACTGGCTCTCTTCCAAGCCAATAGGATAGTCAATTCAATGGCAAGGGCTTATCAGAATCAAAGCAAGTGACCTCTGAGTACATAGGTATCTACTAACATTGTCTCAGGGAGCTTCCTTATTGACATCCAAAGGATGGCTGAGATGTTGGGGCTGAAGGAGACTGGAACAAATCCAGAAAGAGAGAAATTCTTAGAAGACAGATTCCCTATGGAGCAGGAAGAGGAGATCTCAGACCCGACCCTTCTATTGGACCAGACTGGGGTAATCCTGGCATGGTATCTGCCTGGGGTACTATCTGAAGAGTTCCAGGTGAGCTCCCCAAGTTAAATTTCCATAAATGCCTCATTGATGACTTTGGTTAGCAGGACTGTTCCCGAAACCTGGAATTGCTATTCCCAGATTTATCCAGGAGTGTCAGCAACTCCAGGTCTTGGAGGACTGACCAGGCCCTGTTTGAGGGAGAGATCACAGGTGCAATTGAATTATCTCCAGCTTGGTACCAGCAAGGCTGAGTGGTAAGAACCTTTTGGCTTCATTCACACCAAAGCCGTCCTGACAGAACTAGCCATTTAGACATCAATCTGAGGTATTGGCCATCCTCAAAGACTCCCATGGCAATTCAGGACCTCAGGAATGGCTCAGAGCTAGCTCCCTGCAAACTGCAGTCCTTTCGGCAGCCCTGCTTGTCATGCATCCCCACCTCTATGCATCTGGAAGGGAGGCCCTGCTGAAACTGGCCGAGTCCACTGAAGACACTGAAATGATGGCCATCCTTTCCAAGTGGTCCTTGGTATATTTGGTAATGTTGGTCATCATCAATCGGGCCACCCCTTTCCATCGGGATCTCAACTGTAGGGCTCAGTGGTTGGATATGTTGGCTACCATAGGGGGGGATCCAGACCTACACATAGATTTGGATAGCATTGGGGTCAGGCTGGGGTATGGGCCTGGCACCCTACTGGGAATTTCTGGAAAGGTACTTTGGCATGGGGTGCCACATTTGGTTTCTGACAGGATTTGCCTGGCCTACCATATGAGAGATAATGTCCATGAGGGGGTGGGAGTTCACAGATGTGATTGGGTTAGACAGGGGGACCTCCCTCACTTATTATACAAGTTGGCAGTATCCATAAACATTGCTACAGAGTAGAATAAAAATTCCCTACATGAATGGCCACTGGTATCTAGAATTCCTGTCAGAGGATTGGATCTCTGCAAGGATGTTCTCAGGAGACCAATGTTTCTCCATCTGCACTATCCTTTCCATGGTCAACTGCATCTCATCACATACTTGGGTGAGCTCTCTGGACAAAGCCATCCTTGTCTCCACAGCCTGCCTGTGTGTCAGCTCAATCTGTTGTTGGTTGGTGCAGATTGGTGGAGGGCATACTGAAGTGATTAAAAGCTAAACAATAGGGAATGAGTCAAGTGGGACAGAGGAATGGACTGAATGGAAACTTACCCCAGTATATTGAGGCATGAATTGAGCATGAAACTTACAGAGATCATTCCATGGAAATTGTGTGTAGATCTCCAGAAGTTGTTCCATGTGGTCGGACCACCAAGGCCATGGAAATCCTGGGTCGGTTGTCACCAGCTGATACTCCTGATTGGGGAAGGTGGCATCAGCATGTTTGGGATCAAGGATCATCCAGACTGTATGGGGGATGTCTAATGTCTGCTCATGCATTACCACAGTTGAGATCAGCTGGGTGGCCATGGCCTGGGAGCAGGGTAGGATTGGACAAAAGTATACTAAACCAACCCCTACCACTTCCAATGGCAGATTTCTCCTTTGTTGATCAGGGTTGAAGGAGTCAGATTGTAAGGTCCATCAGATAAATTCAAATCTCAGGCCAATGTACTCCAGCATGTCCTGGAAACCTTGTTGGGTTGGGGTGTAGGATGATTGTGGCATTGCGAATGTGATGGGCAAGTAAGAGGATTTGGTCTGGGTTTTTTTATATTGCAAAGATGAACCGGAAACAATATACATCACAATAACCCAACAGTTCATTGCAAATACATCCAAATCCGGCTTCTGCTAAATTTGTAACAATTCCTTACAATGATCCCGAAGTCTCTCGAAATCGGTTTGAGTCCTGGCTGCATAGCAAGCATGTCTCACCTGGCCTTGCCTATCAGAGGCCTGCAATAGAGCACCCCATGACCTTGCCTTGTAATCAAAGAAGTTACTTGTCCATTGCCCTTCTGCTCTGAGGAGCTCTACTTTCTCTTACCATTGGTCCTTGAGAGCCTTTGCTCTGAGCCAATGACCCTGATAAACTGAAGTATATGAAAGTGTTAACTCAGTCCATGTGCAACCAAAAATTAAGATTTAAACATACATTCAGACATCCAATCATTCAGTTCTGAATCCCTTTGCACATCCATGGTCCAGAACTGGGCCAATGTGGAGTCCCAATTGCCCTGGGTATCTGGGTCAGATACTGTGGTACTGACCTTGAGGTGCTCAGGATCAAGCGGCCTATACCAGATCAGAGTGTCTTTGTCAATTTCCAGTGATATCATGGCTCATTGGCATGTCTTTTCACAGTTAGCTCTATGGCATTAATCTTGCCCCATGCCCAAGTTGTGTGGGTCTGGCCACTGGCATGCCGAAGCTCAGTCCGGAAGAGAACTTCTTGGTCAATGCCATCCTCAGATAATGCAGGCAGTCATTGGCTTGACCTTTTCTGAGTTCCAGTTCTTCCTCTGCCAATCAATCTATACCTAAGTCCTTGCAAGCCTGTCTACCCATGGAGGATGGGAAGGGGAGATGAGATTCTTCAGCATGGTGAGGATTCAGGTTTCCAAAGGCTACTTCAGGATCATTATCAGATCCGATGTCATCAATCCAGTCTTCCTTGTCATGGTCAGCTGAATCAGATCCTTGAGCGTTGACCCTACCTATGAATGAAGCAGCATCCGAGACAAAGCTATGGATTTCTGTCCCTAGCCAATCCCTCTTCCTTGCCAGGGCCAGCCTTTGAGCTTCTGTGGACCGATGACCAGAAGAACAGGCCTCCAACTTTAGCTGGACCTGTGATTGCTGGATTTGCAACCCCTGAGCAAGCCAAGTAGTGGAACCCCTTTGGCTCAAAGTCATGGAGTGAGATCCTGATAGCATGGCAAGCTCAATGCTTTTCATTGTCGGGGCTAGAGAAGCTTTAGCTAGCTAACATGCAGATGCAAAGGAGAATTACCAGAGTCCAATCTGATCTCATAAACATCCATGGCCACAGGGTTTCCTTCTCTTTCCTTCATGGCCTTTCTCTCCTGCTTCACCAACTGCCTCTTTCTATCCTCTGGCAATCCTTCATCTAGAGCTTGGAAGGCACCTGCTGCCTCTTCCTTGCTGTTCAATGCCATCTTAAGTTTCTGATGAATGCTTCCAGCTAACAGAAATCAGCCATGACAACTAACAGAGCAGACTGGTCTCACCCATTTGAATCATCTTCTGGAAATTGGAGTCATTTGTCTGAAAATTCTTGCTGATGGGGAGCTGACATCCCCTGGGCTGAACCCAAAATCACATTCAAGATTGCCCACAGAGTCTCTATAATCTCTTCCTTGACTCTACCTGCTCCTTGAATGAACCCAGGAGAGTATCTTGCAAAGCATTCATTCCAGTGGCCATGGACATGCCACAGGCTGATCTTGGTTGGAATGCTCAGATATGAGTTTGAGGATACCCTCTGTCTGAAGTGCTTCATGTATTGACAATTAATGTCCTAGAATGTCAGGACCCTTTGGATCCCTGCCATGTTGTGTCTGACAGCATGGCTCAGTGCATAGTCCATGTTCACCTGTCTTTGACATGGGCTAAGTGGGTGGTTGGCTAGACCAATTTAGGCATGCTGTACCTTTCTCCTTTTTGAAAGTCTACAAGGGAATGTGGAATGAAACATCCATGCTGGGCACATGCACACCCCCCTATTCCAGTGGCTTCTAACTTATGCCTATGGGCATTGGCCTGGTTCACCGCCTGATGGTTATTACAGTCCAACCTCTGCCATCGGTAAGTCGGCACTTTGGCACTTTGGGCTCAGTCCTTGGTCCTACCTCTAGAGAGTCTTTTGCATCCTTCAAGTAGTTATGGTACCTTTCCCAACCCACCATGTAGCCCTTGCCATCCATGAGAAATACCTGATCATCTGGCTTCTTGTCATGCATATGCTCAGCCTTGAAGTTTCCATCCATGATGATGGTCCGAGAATATTTCCAGCTACCATGGAATTGTCAGTTGGCCTTCCAGATTGATGCTTGAAAGCTTGCCTAGACATATCCTTGTCTATTTCTGGATCCATATTTACCCCCTTCTGTGGACATGCTGGGCAAAAGAGGACCAGTTGGCCCTTGGGTCATGCCCAAAGCCATTCCATTTCAGAAGCTTGAGAACTCTCCAGATCCTGGCCACCCGAAGGAGCTCTCTGTACCAATCCTACTTCCCTATCAGGCCCAAGACATATAGTACATATATGTAGTGGAGAATCTCACCGGAACCAAGTGAGGGAAGACATTGGAAGTGATCCTCTTCAGCTTGCTGAAATAATTCATTGCTGCAGTCCCACATTCCACATTGTCCTGAAGGAAGTCATCCAGTACCTGGAATGTGAAGACTGTGCTCGGGCAAGCAGTGCTGGCAGGAAATAAGACCTGCACTGAGTAGCTGGATGTGAGGATCCAGACTTCCTGGACAATTGTAGTATGCCAGGTCACAATAGTGCACCCCTGAGGTGTCCACCACCACTAGGGCATCAGGAGAATCTGGAACCTGAAGGTGAGGTGGCCAAGCTGCTGTGTGGGAACCCTCCCATTCATCATCAGGCATATCCTGAGGCATGTCCCTGACTCCAGTTGGGCACACCCCTCCATCATGTTTCAGGTGTAGAGTCAATCTGGCCTATGGGTGTCACATCCCAAAACTTCCCTAACCAATCCGGCCCAATTCCGAACCCCTATGACCAAATCCCGAATCCCGGCCCTCGGACTTTACCTTAGACAATTTCTCTTTCATCGGACATTCCGAACCCTGTACTTCACGTCCCAGACTTTCCGCATTCCCATCCCGGACTTTCGTATCCCCGTCCCGGACTTTCATATCCCTATCTTGGTTATCACTTGACATATGTCACTCTCCTTTGACACTTCTTGACATTTACAGTTCCTATCAATAATTCCCTTCCCCCTTGCTTCGCAATTATTGCGCCATTGCCTTCAGTCATCATTCTACCATTCTGACGCCATTCCAATTCATTCCTTCCTTTCCTCCGGAAACCCGAAACTCTGATTCGTCCGATAGTACTTTAACATCTTTATATCTTCTGGACCCTTCAGTATATAAACCCGTGTGTACTCTCTGATATTTCCTTAGTTCGAATATCAACTGAATCCTGTTCCTTCCTGATCACCTCCCTTCCAATCCTCTAAGTCCTTAAGTTGACCTTAAGACCAACCTCCGACCCTCCGCTCCTAAATTAAGGAACCGAACTCATACAGGGGCGCAGCACATAAGCTGAAGCCACAGTTCCTTACCCCTCCGACCCCTCTCAGGAATTCCCGCAAAACCCCGCCCCCTCCGCAACTCCGGACTATCTGGGAATTCTGGGAAAGAACCCAGACTTGACAATGGGCATCACTTTGATCAAGCAGAGGCATTTTGGTATAAGTATCAGGAAACATACCAGCTGGAGAGAAGATTGCTGGAAGTAAGTTCTGGTCCATTGCTCTACCCAATGAAAGAGGTGAGCCCTATGGTTCTGTCTACAGCAGGAAGTACAGAAGAGGGGCCTTCCAAAACAATCTGATCATCTATAGGTACCATCTCTGAGACAATGAGAACACTTCTGAGGTTCAGGTGGTCCCTCCAGCTGTAACAAGATATCAAGATACAGTTCTTTGTGATTTTGCCATTCCCTGAGGAAGTCATTTTGTGTCTGGAATAGTCGACTTTCCAAAGAGTATATTGCAAGAACAAATGAGAGTCTTACCTTGCTAGGAAATTTCAATGGCTCCAGCATGTTATAGAAATCACCTTGGTCATATGTTTGGAAGTGATGGCCAGTGGATGAGGTATTTCTTGGGGACCTCTTCCTTGGCCTTTTCTTGTCTGGAGTGACTTTCACCAATTGAGTCTTTGGACCTTGGGTGGTTTGGATGGTCTTCCACTGAACCTCCACTACAGGACTATGAGCATCTACAGAAACATACTTTGCTTTTGGCATGGCTAGACAACAGGAGGACTGGATCTCAACACAATTCTCTGACCAGACAGCACACCTTCCAGTAGCCAACTGATCACCTTGTCATTCTGTCAAGTCCAGATTCAATCCCAGAATTCCCAGATGGTCTGGAGTGCACAGAATGGTGGAGTCGGTCAGGAATCCCTGAGGGGGATTGGAGGGGTAAGGAACTTCGGCTTCAGCTTATGTGCTGTGCCGCTATACAAGTTTTGTTCCTCAATTTCAAGGCAGAGGGTTGGAAGATGTTAAGTCCGCGTTTGTTCCTGGAATTCCCGGAATGTCTGGAGGTGCGGAGAAGGCGGGGTTTTGCGGGAATTCCTGAGGGGGGTTGGAGGGGTAAGGAACTGCAGCTTCAGCTTATGTGCTGTGCCCCTGTATGAGTTCTGTTCCTTAATTTAAGAGCGGAGGGTTGGAGGCTGGTCCTAAGGTCAACTTAAGGACTTAGAGAATCAGAAGGGAGAGGATCAGGAAGGAACAGGATTTAGTTGATATTTGAACTGAGGAAATATCAGAGAGTACATGCGGGTTTATATACTGAAGAGTCCGGAAGATATAAAGATGTTAAAGTACTATCGGACAAATTGGAGTTTCGGGTTTCCGGAGGAAAGGAAGGAATGAATCGGAATGGCATCAGAATGGTAGAATGATGACTGAAGGCAATGGCGCAATAATTGCGAAGCAAGGGGGAAGGGAATTATTGATAGGAACTGTAAATGTCAAGAAGTGTCAAAGGAGAGTGACATATGTCAAGCGATAACCAAGATAGGGATATGAAAGTCTGGGACGGGAATATGAAAGTCCAGGATGGGAATGTGGAAAGTCCAGGATGGGAAGTGCAGGGTTTGGAATGTCCAATGAAAGAGAAATTGTCTAAGGTAAAGTCCGAGGGTCGGTATTCGGGATTTGGTCATAGGGGTTCAGAATTGGGCCGGATGGGTTAGGGAAGTTTTGGGATGTGACAGTATCCCCCTCTTAGGCACGAACCCTTGAGTGCCTGGATAGGAGTCTGTGATAGGAAATAGAAGTATAGCGGAGTTCAAAAAGCGGGGATTGATCTGAGGTGCCTTGTGACCGTTGACTGCTTGTTGTTTAGTTCCACCACCTAACATGTCTACTCACTCGCAATCCGACGACGAAATTGCCTGTCTCCAACAAGAGGAGGAAGAGTGCGCGTGGGAGTCCGCCTGGAGAATCCAGGAGGCCAGGGAGAAAAAGGTCCAGCGGGAGGCGGAGAAGCGGGAGGAGGCAAGGTGGAGGCTCGAGGAGGAGGCACGGAAAAAAGCGGAGGAGGACGAAAGGAGGAGGAAAGCAGAGGTGGAGGTCGCAAGGGTCGCAGGAGTTGCAGAGGCACAGGGCGAGCGGGTCCCTGAGGGGGTCCAAGGCGGGGCCGTCGCAAGTAAGTGTGGGGAGGCCCGGGGGTTGGCTCCCTGGGGCTAATACTCCCTGTGCGGCCTGCGTGAGGGCGGGGGTACCGTGTCCAGGCCCAAAAACCGGGAGGTCGCGGACGTGCGCGAGGTGCGTGCCAGGAGGTCAGAGCGGGAAAGCGGGTGGCAGTGGAAGTGGCGTCGCTGCGCGGAGGAAGGACCGGAAGAGGTGGAGGCAGGAAAGTCCAGAGGTCCGGGAGGAGAGCGCAGGGGAGGACAAGGAGGACGAGGAGCGCCAGGACGCGCTTGGGGCCCTGACAGAGTCCTACGAGGCCCTGAGGCGGGCCAATGAGGCATACCAGGGGGCCGTCGTGGCCCAGCTGTCGGGAATCCGGCAGGTGCTGGCGGCCTTCCTGGTATCTCGGGGATCCTGGTTTGGGGATTCCAGGGGAAGTTGGGGGGCGTTGGAGTGGAAGGGGAAGGAGAGGGATGATGGAGAGGGAGGTCAGGAGACAGATGGGGAGGATGGGGATGAGGAGGAGGAGGAGGATGAGGGTGAGGAGGGAGGTCAGGAGAATAGGGATGGGGAGGTAGCGTAAAATGTCCCATTGCCTTCCTCCTGTACAAGTAGTATAGTTTTGTTTTTGGTAAATCAAAAACCGTATTTCCGGCCTCATCCGAGTGAACTAAGGGGTCCGGACTTTCTGGGATATGCAGAGTGAAAGTCCGAGACAAGTTCCGATGCATGAGCAAGCTTGGTCACGAGGATCCAGGATGTTTCTTCATCAGTCCCTTCGTAACCTGCCCACCTTACCAGGTACAGGAGTTGGCAATTCCTGCGTTGGCGGTTGATTTTGGAGTCTAGGATTTCGGAGATTTCATATTCAGGTTCTCCGTCAACTTTGTCTGGGGGAGGTGGGGGTTGGACCCGATTTGGGATGGTGTTTGGAGTTGCGGGTTCTAACTGGGAGATGTGGAAAACGGGATGGACAGTGCGCATGGAGTCTGGGAGTTGGAGGGTGAAGGACAGGGGTCCGGCTTGGGCGATGATGGGATAGGGGCTGAGGTTCTTTTCCAAGAGTTTCTTGGAAGGGCGAGTGGAACGGAAGTACTTTGCCTTGACGAACGCTTGGTCTCTGATCTGGAAGTCCGGTGCCAGAAGTCATCGGGAATCCGCGGGTCCTTGGAAGCATTGCTGGGCGTGAGCCATCTCCGTGCGTAGGAATTTGTGCAGTTCCTGTAGGTCAACTGCATATTCACGGGCGCGGGATGAGGTCAGATCCCTTTTGGGATAGACCAAGACGTTAGGGTGGTAGCCTTGATTAGCGAAGAATGGGGATACTCCTGTGGTAGTGCTAGGGGCATTATTGTAGGCAAATTCCGCAAGGGGTAGGAGTTCTGACCAATTGTCCTGTTGGTAGTTGCAGTAGATTTGGAGATACTGCTTGAGGGTCTGGTTTGCCCGTTCCGTTTGCCCGTCGCCCTTGGGATGGTATCCCGAAGTCAAGTCAAGTCAGATGTCAAGGGCTTTCCCGAGGGAACAGAAGAAGTGAGAGACAAACTCGGAGCCCCAGTCGGAGGTAATATGGGAGGGAACTCCGTGCTTGGAAAACACGTGGAGCAGGAATAATTTTGCGAGGCTCGGAGAGTTGATAGTGTCGTGAGTGGGAATGAATATGGATTGTTTGGAAAGGCGGTTAATGACTACGAGGATTGCGGTGTATCCGCTGGAGGATGGGAGTTGTTTGATGAAGTCCATGGAAATGGAGTTCCAGGGCTTTTCAGGGATTGGGAGTTGCTTGAGCATTCCATAGGGGCAGTGTCTCAGAGTTTTAGCTTGGGCGCAGGAAGTGCAGGAACTGACATAGTCCTTGACAAAGGTGCGGAGACCTGGCCAGGTGTATTCCCGGCGGACGAGCTCTAATGTCCTATTCTGCCCGAAATGTCTGGATAGGGGGTGGTTGTGCTTGTACTGGAGAATGTGAAGACAGAGGTCCTTAGCTTCTGGGACAAAGATGCAATCGTCGGGGGTCAGGAAACCTTCGGGGTTGACGGCCCACCTGGAGTCCGATGAGTCCGGAAGATGGAGGGAAGCTATGGGGTTGGAGGACAGGGAATCTAGGGTGTCCTTGTGAATGTCTTCAATGTCAAGCAGGGACGAGGCCTGGAGGACCAGGGCGAGTAGGATAGTGGCTTGTAGGGACAAGGCGCGCTGTTCCTGAGTGAACACCAGTCGGAGGTTATGGGGATTGACACGAGCATAGTCCTTATCCCCCTCTTTGGGGTAGACGTCCCAGTGTCTAGTGAGGGAGTCGGGTTTAGCTCCTAAGCATCTGGGGCGGAAGTGGATGACAAGGTTGAACTGGGAGAGGAATTCCGCCCAGCAGGCTTGCCGGTGGGTCAGGACTTTGGAGGTGGAGAAATATTCCAGATTTTTGTGGTCGGTAACAACATCGATAGGGGTGCCGGAACCTTCAAGGTAATGGCGCCAATGCCGGAAGGCTTCATGGATAGCGAGGAGCTCCTTATCATGAGTGTCATAGTTGAGTTCCGGGGCTGTCAGGGTGCGGGAGTACAACACGACAGGGTGGAATTCCTTGTCCAGACAGCAGATCAAGAGGATTCCCACGATAGCATAGTCCGAAGTGTTGGTTTCAACCATGATAGCACAGTCCAGAATCCAGTGAGTAAGGATAGGGGCTCGGGTGAAAGCGTCTTTGAGTTGGGTGAAGGTGGAGTGGCAGGAGTTGTCGAAGTTCCAAGGGGCGTTTTTCTGAGTGAGTCGGGTGAGCAGAACAATGATATCGGAGTAGTTGAAGATGAAACAACGATAGAAGTTGGCGAACCCGAGGAAGGACTGGATGTCCTTGACCTTCCAAGGTTCAGGCCAATCTCGGACTGCCTGGACTTTCTCCAGGGACATGGTAAGCCCCTGGGGAGAGAGACAATAGCCCAGGTATTCAATGGAGTCCGAGATGGAAAGGTCAACAGCACAGGTAATCATAGAATTGGAAGTACCATCAAAAAGTTTCAAAGAAATAGGAGGAACAGGGTATGTCGGAAACATGGTGCTTGTCAACGAAAGTAGTATCAATGAAACAATCAGTAGAACCACAATCTAACAAAGCAGGAAAAGCGGAAATTTCGGAAAAGTCAGAAAGAGAAACAAGAGGCATAAGGGCCCTGGGATCATAAAGAGTGGACACGTTGAGACAGGTCTCCATAAGTGCACAGTGGGATTCAATGCAGCCTCCTTCCCGTGTGGAGTCCGGAAGGCTGCACCCTAATTTTTGCCTCAGGGGTAGAGGCCTCCAGTTTGGCTTCCGGAGCGGGGGAGGTTGTTGCTGCGCGGGCTTTGGATGCGCGGGAAGTGGACTTCTGGCAGTCCTTAGCTACATGTCCGGCGGCTCCACAGAACATACACAGCTTGAGGCCAAAGTGGCGTTTGTGTTCCTCGGAGGTGAGGTGTCTGTCCTTCCCGAGTTTACTGGAGAGGTCGGATGCGGGTTTAGGGGCGGAGGACTTTGCCGACGAGGACGCGGAAGTGTTGGACGGAGTGGCGGGTTTCAGAGATGAAGTGGTCAGAGTAATTTTGGAAGTGGAGGACTGATTTCTGGAGGGTCAGATTTGACAAGCGACTTCGGACTTGCGTTCCCAATATCTCCCATTGATAGTCTGGGAGAGAGTCTGGAGCTCTCCTAGGGAATGCAGTTTTCCGATGTGGGAAAGCTCGTCTTTGATGCGGTCCGGAAGTCCGTTGTAGAAGTGGTGTCGGAGGGCTCCCTTGCCATAACCCCAGACCTGGGAGGCTAGGCAATTAAATTCTACCACATATTTGTTGATATGCTGGGAGTCTTTCATGGATAGGTAGTCGAGTTGGTGTTCGGCATCACCAACAGGGTTGTGGGGGCCAAAGTTGGTCTGGAGCTTGAGGACGAATAGTTGTCCGTCCAGTCCAGATGAAAGTCCAGATCGTCCATCTGAAGGGGGTCAGGCTCGAACCATTCGAGGGCCATACCTTTTAGGTAAGACTGGGCGAAGGTAACTTTTGCACAGTCAGTCCGGAATGCGCGGGGACAATCCTGGAAGTTCAGCTTGCATTGGACCAAGAAGGCCTGCAGCTTGCGAGGGTCAGTCCCGTCAAAGGTGTCGGGTTCCCGCACCTTCGTATGCGGAGATGAGGAGTTTTCGGATTCACGGTTGCGGCGCAATAACTCAGCGAGGCCGCAGACTGCGTTTGCAAGTGCCATGATAGGGTTAGGCAGGATTGCATTGTCGGGGTTGTCGTCAAGGGGGTTGTTGTCATCAGATGGGTCAGGGTCATCGCCGCCGCCGCTGTTCCCATTGTCAGAGGGGTCCAGGGCGCCCCCTGAGGGGTGACGACCTGTGGGAGTAGAGGTGGAGATGATTTGAGACGGAGGTCTGGCCTGAGAGGCGGAGGTTGATGAATGACGAGTGGAGAAGCTTTGTAATTGTTCGGCGACATCAGGGCCTCAATGCGAGGTCATCAGGGAGTGCAGGGCATCTTCCCGGGCTGCCTCCAACTGAGCTGCGTCGATGCTTTGCATACTGCATGTTTGGGCATGAGTCTGGATAGTTCTAGACATGCGGATAAGGTATGATGTTAGCGAACTTGTAGAGGTTTGAGTTTGAATATACTGTTAAGTCCGGGTTCATTCCCGGAATTCCTGGAATGTCCGGAGGTGCGGAGAAGGCGGGGTTTTGCGGGAATTCCTGAGGGGGGTCGGAGGGGTAAGGAACTGCGGTTTCAGCTTATGTGCTGTGCCCCTGTACGAGTTCTGTTCCTTAATTTAAGAGCAGAGGGTCAGAGGCTGGTCCTAAGGTCAACTTAAGGACTTAGAGAATTGGAAGGGAGAGGATCAGGAAGGAACAGAATTTAGTTGATATTTGAACTAAGGAAATATCAGAGAGTACACATGGGTTTATATACTGAAGAGTCCGGAAGATATAAAGATGTTAAAGTACTATCGGACAAATCGGAGTTTCGGGTTTCCGGAGGAAAGGAAGGAATGAATCAGAATGGCGTCAGAATGGTAGAATGATGACTGAAGACAATGGCGCAATAATTGTGAAGCAAGGGGGAAGGGAATTATTGATAGGAACTGTAAATGTCAAGAAGTGTCAAAGGAGAGTGACATATGTCAAGCGATAACCGAGATAGGGATACAAAAGTCCAGGACGGGAAGGGCAGGGTTTGGAATGTCCGATGAAAGAGAAATTGTCTAAGGTAAAGTCCAAGGGTTGGTATTCGGGATTTGGTCATAGGGGTTCGGAATTGGGCCGGATGGGTTAGGGAAGTTTCGGGATGTGACAGAAGACATCCTAAGATCAACTTAAGGACTGAAGGAGGTTTCAGAGTGAAGTAGAGATTTTGCAGGATAGAACAGTATTTAGTTGATATTCGAACTAAGGAAATATTGGAGAGTACAAGCGGGTTTATATACTGAAGAGTCCAGAACATATAAAGCTGTTAAAGTATGTCAGACGAATTGGGGTTTTGGGTTTTGGGAACAAAATAAGGGATGAATCAGAATGGTGGAATCATAACTGAGGGCAATGGCACAATAATTGTGAAGCAGGGGGAAAGGGAATTATCGATAGGAACTGTGAATGTCAAGGAATGTCAAAGGAAAGGAACATATGTCAAGAGATAGCCAAGATAGGAATGCAAAAGTCCAGGATGGGGAATACAGGGTTCGGAATATCAGATGGATAAATCTTCTAAGGTAAAGTCCAAGGCTCGGGATCTGGGATTTGATCATAAGGGGCTGGAATTGGGTCAGATGGGTTGGGAAAGTTTTGGGATGTGACAGGGACCTCACAACCGTTGACTGCCTATTGTTTAGTTTCATTAACCATCATGTCTACTCACTCCTGATCTGACAACAAAATTGCCCACCTCCAGCAGGAGGAAGAAGAATGTGCACACGAGTCTGTCCACAGGATTTAGGAGGCCAAAGAGAAGAATGCCCAGCAGGAGGCAGAAAAGCACAAAGAGGTGAGGTGGAGAATTGAGGAGGAGACATGGAAGAAGGTGGAGGAGGACAAGAGGCAGAGGAAGGCAGAGGAGGAGGTTGTGCAGGTGGCAGTGGAGAGGAGGCAACAGGAGTCAGAAGAGTCACAGAGGTGTGGCATGAGTGGGTTGACAAAGGGGCCTGAGGTGGGTCTGTCCCAAGACAACACGGGGAGTCCTGGGGGTTGGCTCCCCAGGGCAAACATTCCCTGTGCAGCTTGTGTGAGGGCTAGGGTCCTGTGCCCAGGCCCAAAGACCAGCTGATTGAGGACATGTGCAAGGTGCACACAGGCGCATACATTGTGCCAGGAGGCCGGAGCGGCAGGGAAGAGGGTGGCCATGGAAGTGGCATCCCCACACAGAGGGAAGGATCAGAAGCGGTGGAGGCAGAAGAGCCTGGAGGTCCAGGAGGAGAGTGAGGAGGAGGACAACAAGGACAAAGAAGAGAGGGATGCACTTGGTTCCCTAGCGGTGTCATACAAGGCTCAGCAGAAAGCCAACAAGGCCTTCCAGGAGGCCATCATAGCACAGCTGTCAGGCATCTGACAGGTGCTCATGAGTGGCCTGGTGGCCTTCCTCAATGCTCAGTGGTCCTGGGGCACAGAGTCTGGAGGGCACTGAGAGGTGTTGGATTGGAAGGTGTTAAGTCTGGGTTCATTCCCGGAATTCCTGGATAGTCCAGAGTGCAGAGAAGATGGAGTTTGGTGGGAATTCCTGAGGGGGGTTGGAGTTGTAAGGAACTTTGGCTTCAGCTTATGTGCTGTGCCCCTGTACGAGTCCTGTTCCTTGATTTCGGAGTGGAGGGTCGGAGATCAATCCTAAGATCAACTTAAGGACTGAGGAGATTCAGAGTGGATCAGGAAAGAACGGGATTTAGTTGATATTTGAACTAAGGAAATATCAGAGAGTACACGCGGGTTTATATACTGAAGAGTCCGGAAGATATAAAGATGTTAAAGTATGTCAGACGACTCGGAGTTTCAGGTTTCCGGAAGAAAATAAGGAATGAGTCGGAATGGCATCAGAATGGGAGAATAATGACTGAAGGCAATGGCGCAATAGTTGCGAAGCAAGGGGGAAGGGAATTATCGATAGGAACTGTAAGTGTCAAGAAGTGTCAAAGGAAAGTGACATATGTCAAGAGATAACCAAAGATAGGAATACGAAAGTCCGGGATGGGAATGCGGGAAGTCCGGGACAGGAATGCGGAAAGTCCAGGATGGGAAGTACGGGGTTCGGAATGTCCGATGAAAGAGAAATTGTCCAAGGTAAAGTATGAGGGCTGGGATTTGGGATTTGGTCATAGGGGTTCGGAATTGGGCTGGATGGGTTAGGGAAGTTTCGGGATGTGACAGAAGGGGAAGGAGCAGGAATGTGGGGAGGAAGAGCAGGGCAAAGATGGAGAGGATGAGGATGAGGAGGAAGGTGAGGAGGAAGGTGAGGGTGAGGAGGGGGGTGAGGAGGATGGGGATGGGGAAGTAGTGTAGGACTTTCCCTTGGCCCCCTCATATAATCAGAGCAGCTTGTTTTCTTGACAAATGGTACAATGTTTTCCGCCCTCATCCAAGAGATTTAAGGGGTCTAGACTTTGCAGGATATGCAGAGTGGAAGTTCAAGATGAGTTCCGATGTGTGAGCAACTTCAGTCATGAGGATCCAGGAAGTTTCTTTGTCAGTCCCTTTGTAGCCTGCCCACTTTACCAGGTACAGGAGTTGGCAATTCCTGCGTCATTGGTCAATTTTGGAGTCTAGGATTTCAGAGATTTCATATTTGGGTTCTCCATTGACTTCAACTGGGAGAGGTGGAGGTTGGACCCAATTTGGGATTATGTTCAGAGTTGTGGGTTCCAACTGGGAAACATGGAAGATGGGGTGGGCAGCGTCCATGGAGTCTGGAAGTCAGAGGGTGAAGGATAGGGGTCTGGCTTGAGTGATGATGGGATAGGGGCCGAGGTTCTTCTTCAAAGGGCAAGTGGAGCAGAAGTACTTCACCTTGACAAACACTTGGTCTCCAATCCAGAAGTCTGGTGCGGGAAGTTGTCGGGAATCCGTGGGTCCTTGGTAGCATTTGTGAGCATGGGCCATTTCCGTGCATAGGAATTTGTGGAGTTCCTGTAAGTTGACTGCATATTCATGAGTGCATGATGAGGTCAAATCCATTTCAGGGTAGACCGAGACATTGGGATGATAGCCTTTGTTAGCAAAAGGGATACTCCTGTGGTAGTGCTAGGGGCATTGTTGTATGTGAATTCTGTGAGGGGTAGGAGTTCTGACCAATTGTCCTGATGGTAATTGTAGTAGATTCTGAGGTACTGCTCAAGGGTCTGGTTTGCTCATTCTGTTTGCCTGTTGCCTTTGGGATGATATTCCAAAGTCAAGTGAAGGTGAATGTTGAGGGCTTTCCCAAGGGAATGGAAGAAATGGGAGACAAACTCAGAACTGCGGTCAGAAGTTATATGTGGGAGGGAACTCCATGCTTGGAAAACACATGAAGGAGGAATAATTTTGTGAGGCTCAGAGAGTTGATAGTGTTGTGAGTGGGAATGAATATGGCTTGCTTGGAAAGGCGGTCAATGACTACTAGGATTGCAGTGTACCTGCTGGAAGAGGGGAGTTGCTCGATAAAGTCCTGTCAAGTCCGGGTTCAATCTGTCACATCCCGAAACTTTCCTAACCCATCTGGCCCAATTCCGACCCCCTATGATCAAATCCTGAATCCCGAGCCTCGCACTTTACCTTAGAAGATTTCTCTTTCATCGGACATTCTGAACCCTGCATTTCCCATCCCAGACTTCTGCATTCCTGTCCCGGACTTCCCGCATTCCCATCCCAGACTTTCGCATTCCTGTCCCAGACTTTTGTATTCCTATCTCAGCTATCTCTTGACATATGTCACTTCCCTTTGACATTTCTTGACACCTATAGTTCCTATCGATAATTCCCTTTCCCCTTGCTTCACAATTATTGCACCATTGCCCTCAGTCACTATTCCACCATTCTGACACCATTCCAATTCATTCCTTACTTTCTTCCGGAAACCCAAAACTCCAATTTATCCAACATCTTTATATCTTCCGGACTCTTCAGTATATAAACCCGCTTGTACTCTCTGATATTTCCTTAGTTCAAATATCAACTAAATCCTGTTCTCTCCTGATCTGCTTCACTCTGAACCCCCTCAGTCCTGAAGTTGACCTTAGGATTGACCTCTGACCCTCTGCTCTAAAATCAAGGAACAGAACTTGTACAGGGGTGCAGCACATAAGCTGAAGCCGAAGTTCCTTACACCTCCAACCCCCCTCAGGGATTCCTGACCAACCCCACCATTCCACATGCTCCGGAATATCCGGGAATTCCGGGATTGAACCCGGACTTGACACAATCCTGGAGTGTGTGGAACGGTGGAGTCAGTTGGGCATCCCTGAGGGGGGTCGGAGGGGCAAGGAATTTTGGCTTCAGCTTATGTGCTGTGCCCCTGTATGAGTTCTGTTCCTTAATGTCAAGGCAGAGGGTCGGAAGACAATCCTAAGGTCAACTTAAGGACTGAAGTGGGTTTCAGAGTGAAGTGGAGACTTTGCAGGATAGAATGGGATTTAGTTGATATTCAAACTAAGGAAATATTGGAGAGTACAAGCAGGTTTATATACTGAAGAGTCTGGAACATGTAAAGCTGTTAAAGTATGTTGGACAAATTGGGGTTTCAGGTTTCCGGAAATGGCGTCAAAATGGTGGAATAATAACTACGGGCAATGGTGCAATGATTGTGAAGCAGGGGGAAAGCAAATTATCAATAGGAACTGTAGATGTCAAGGAATGTCAAAGAAAAGAGACATATGTCAAGAGATAGCCAAGATAGGAATACAAAAGTCTGGGACGGGAATGCGAAAGTCTGGGACAGGAAATACAGGGTTTGGAATATCCGATGAAGGAGAAATCTTCTAAGGTAAAGTCTGAGACTTGGGATTTGGGATTTGATCATAAGGGGCCAGAATTGGGTCGGATGGGTTGGGAAAATTTCGGGATGTGACAAAACTGCTCAGAGCCATTGAGTTTGCATGTGCACACAAAGGCGGCAGCATTGACAAATGAGATGCGAGGAGCTTTGTGGGGCGGCTTGTCAGGAGTGTCGGAGTGAGATAGGGGAACAGGGTCTGGAATCTCTAGAGGTGACATCAGGGTTGTTGGCAAGTCTTGAGCTGAAGTTCAGAAAGTCATACTGCCCAATACCCAGTCAATCAATGGATTGTAGTGGGTGAGCCAGTTGTGTCCTAGAACAAGGGAGCAAGATGAATCCAACAAAGTAACATAAAATGTCTCAGAGGTGACAAAGCCAGAAGGGAAACAAATGGAAAGGTCAACAGCATGGGTAATTGTAGAATTAGAAGTACCATCAAAAAGTCTTAATGGAATAGGGGGAACAGAATATGTTGGAAAATGGTGCTTGTTAATGAAAGTAGTATCAATGAAACAATCAGTGGAACCACAATCTAACAAAGTGGGAAAAGCAGGAATTTTGGAAAAGTCAGGAAAAGATATAAATGGCATAAGGGCTTTGGGATCATAAAGAGCAGACATATTAAGACAGGTCTCCATAGGTGCATGGTGGGATTCAACACAGCCTCCTTCCTGTGTGGAGTCCGGAAGGCTGCACCCTATTTTTTGCCTCAGGGGTAGAGGCCTCTGGTTTGGCTTCCGGAGCAGGGGAGATCTTGGCTGCATGGGCCTTGGACATGCAGGAAGTAGACTTCTGGCAATCCTTAGCCATATGTCCTGTGGCCCTGCAGAACATGCATAGCTTGAGGTTGAAGTGATGTTCCTTGGAGGTGAGGTGTCTGTCCTTCCTGAGTTTACTGGAGAGGTCTGATGGGGGTTTTGGGATAGGGGCAGAGGATTTTTCTGATGAGGACGTGGCAAGGTTGGACAAAGTGGCAGGTTTCGGAGATGAAGTGGTGGGAGTACTTTTGGATTTGGAGGACTGGTTTCTGGATGGTTTGATCTGGCAAGCAACTTTGGACTTGTGTTCCGTTGTTGCCACCAATACCCACCAAACATCAGCCAATCTGGATATATGGTTGAATGGTGAAATGGAAATCAAATCAAATGGGACTTACAGTATTCCAACCAAGCTAAGTCTTCCGGCTGAAGATCACTGCCCAGGATTGGCAGCTGTACTAACATCCTCAATATGTATTACAGGTATTCTGGGATAAGCAGCCTGTGGAAAATGTCCAACAAAACAAGGCCATTTCAGGAGGAATTGGCCTGAGTTGAATTTCGGGATCGGATGGTTCTGACAAAATCGCCTGAGAGGTACTGGCTGATTCTGCATTGGAAATGAATGGTGGGCTGGGGAGCAGACTGTCCTTGAGCATGGGTGGAGTTGGCAGTTCCGGACTGCTGTCAGAGATGACTGGAGGTGTTGGAAACCTCAGATCATTGGATGCAGTGGACTTGGCACTTAGATGGCTAGGAACATCAGGGGGCTTAAATGATGGAGAAAATGAAAATGGAAGATTGATAGAGGAACCTCGGGGGGTTGAGAAGTCCCAAGAGGAAGTCTGGGAAGAAATGGATGGGGCTAAGAATAAATCTGAGGAAGATGGTGGTTCAATCTCCATCAGTTGATCTGCAAGATAATGGTTGGTTTGGGTGAGCAAAATGAATTTGTAGGCTTACCATTCAATCTGACCCTGCCAGGGGCATTCCCTTTGGCTTGTGTGTTGGACATGATCAATTTTAATATGGGTGATTTGGTGGGAAATGGTGTGAAATGCAGTGCAAAAGGTATGCCTAGACTTGTGTCTTGTTGATATTCTACTCCCGGACTGAATTGGTCTTTGTGCTTGGGCAATGCCGTTGGTATGCAGTTTATTATTTAAACCTAATCTCAGCTTTGAAATCATTCAACCCTCTGCTCACATCCACCCAACCTGTCTGTCAAACAATTACTGATATGAATAAAAATGTCTTCATCTACAAACAACAATATTTCCGAGTTTGAGTCTTTTGCTGAGAAAGTGGCTCAGCTGATCCAAAGTGTGGTTGCAAAACTTTGAGGAAAGGTGGGAGTGGATGAATGGAAGCAGGCAGTTAACACTATCAATGAGATATTGGTAGGTGGACAGTGCATGCCATTAGGTGGGGAGCTAATGATGGATATAGGGTCAAGTTAGGGAACACCATGTGGCTGGGGCCAGGGTTCCTCCCATGGTCATAGCTGTTAAGTCCGGGTTCATTCCCGGAATTCCCAGAATGTCCGGAGGTGCGGAGAAGGCGGGGTTTTGCGGGAATTCCTGAAGGGGGTCGGAGGGGTAAGGAACTGTGGCTTCAGCTTATGTGATGCACCCCTGTCCAAGTTCGGTTCCTTAATTTAAGAGCGGAGGGTCGGAGGCCGGTCCTAAGGTCAACTTAAGGATTTAGAGAATTGGAAGGGAAAGAATCAGGAAGGAACAGGATTTAGTTGATATTCGAACTGAGGAACTATCAGAGAGTACATGTGGGTTTATATACTGAAGAGTCCGGAAGATATAAAGATGTTAAAGTACTATCGGACGAATCGGAGTTTCAGGTTTCTGGAAGAAAGGAAGGAATGAATCGGAATGGCATCAGAATGGTAGAATGATGACTGAAGGCAATGGCGCAATAATTGCGAAGCAAGGGGGAAGGGAATTATTGATAGGAACTGTAAATGTCAAGAAGTGTCAAAGGAGAGTGACATATGTCAAGCGATAACCAAGATAGGGATACGAAAGTCCGGGACGGGAATACGAAAGTCCGGGATGGGAATGCGGAAAGTCCAGGATGGGAAGTACAGGGTTTGGAATGTCCGATGAAAGAGAAATTGTCTAAGGTAAAGTATGAGGGCTGGGATTCGGGATTTGGTCATAGGGGTTCGGAATTGGGCCAGATGGGTTAGGGAAGTTTTGGGATGTGACAGTATCCCCCTCTTAGGCACAAACCCTTGAGTGCCTGGATAGGAGTCCGTGATAGGGAATAGAAGTATAGCAGAGTTCGAAAAGCAGGGATTGATCTGAGGTGCCTTGCGACTGTTGACTGCTTGTTGTTTAGTTCCACCACCCAACATGTCTACTCACTCGCAATCCGACAATGAAATCGCCCACCTTCAACAAGAGGAGGAAGAGCGTGCGTGGGAGTCCGCCTGGAGAATCCAGGAGGCCAGGGAGGAAAAGGCCCGGCAAGAGGCGGAGAAGCACAAGGAGGCGAGGCGGAGGAGGCACAGAAAAAGGCGGAGGAGGACAAGAGGAGGAGGAAAGTGGAGGTGGAGGTTGCAAGGGTCATGGCCGAAAGATTGCGGCAGGTGTTGCAGGAGTTGCAGAGGCACGGGGCGAGCGGGTCCCTGAGGGGGTCCGAGGCAGGGCCTTTGCAGGTGAGTGTGGGGAGGCCTGGGGGTTGGCTCCCTGTGCAGCCTGCATGAGGGCGGGGGTACTGTGTCCAGGCCCGAAAACCAGGAGGTCACGGATGTGCGTGAGGTGCGCGCAGGCACACTCATTGTGCCAGGAGGTCAGAGCGGGAAAGCGAGTGGCTGTGGAAGTGGCGTCGCCACGCGGGGGAAGGACCGGAAGAGGCAGAGGCAGACAAGTCCGGAGGTCCGGGAGGAGAGCGCAGGGGAGGACAAGGAGGACAAGGAGTGCCGGGACGCACTCGGTGCCCTGACAGAGTCCTACGAGGCCCAGAGGCGGGCTGACGAGGCATACCAGGTGGCTGTCATGGCCCAGCTGTCAGGAATCCGGCAGGTGCTGTTGGACGGCCTGGCGGCCTTCCTGGTGGTTCAGGGGTCTCGATTCAGAGATTCCGGAGGGAGCTGGGGGGCGTTGGAGTGGAAGGAGAATAGGGATGGGGAGGTAGCGTAAAGTGTCCCATTGCCTTCCTCCTGTACAATTAGTATAGTTTTGTTTGTTGTATACCTTAGCTACATGTCCGGCGGCTCCGCAGAACATGCACAGCTTGAGGTCAAAGCGGTGTTTGCATTCCTTGAAGGTGAGGCGTCCGTCCTTCCCGAGTTTACTGGAGAGGTTGGATGCGGGTTTAGGGGTGGAGGACTTTGCCAACGAGGACGCGGAGGTGTTGGACGGAGTGGCGGGTTTCAGAGATGGAGTGATCGGAGTACTTTTGGAAGTGGAGGACTGATTTCCGGAGGGTCGGACTTGCATTCCCAATATCTTCCATTGATAGTCTGGGAGAGAGTCTGGAGCTCTCCTAGGGAACGCGGTTTTCTGATGCGGGAAAGCTCGTCTTTGATGTGGTCCAGAAGTCTGTTGTAGAAGTGGTGTCGGAGGGCTCCCTTGCTGTAACCCCGGACCTGGGAGGCTAGACAATTGAATTCTACCACGTATTTGTTGATATGCTGGGAGTCTTTCATGGATAGGTGGTCGAGTTGGTGTTTGGCATCATCGACGGGGTCATGGGGGCCGAAGTTGGTCTGGAGCTCGAGAACAAATTCCCGATAGTTGTCCGTCCATCTGGAGGAGGTTGGGCTCGAACCATTCGAGGGCCATACCTTTTAGGTAAGACTGAGCGAAGGTAACTTTCGCATGATCAGTCCGGAATGTGCGGGGGCGATCCTGGAAGTTCAGCTTGCATTGGACCAAGAAGGCCTGCAGCTTGCAAGGGTCGGTCCCGTCAAAGGTGTCGGGTTCCCGCACCTTTGTACACAGAGATGAGGAGTTTTCGGATTCATGGTCGCAGTGTGATAACTCAGCAAGGCCACGGACTGCATTTGCAAGCACCATGATAGGGTTAGGCGGAATTGCATTATTGGGGTTGTCGTCATCGGAGGGTTCAGGGTCGTTGCTGCCGCCGTTCCCATCATCAAAGGGGTCCAGGGCACCCCCGGAGGGGTGATGACCTGCGGGAGTAGGGGTGGAGACGATTTGAGATGGAGGTCTGGCCTGAGAGGCGGAGTTGGATGAACGACGAGCAGAGAAGCTTCAGAATTGTTTGGCGACATTGGGGCCTCAACGCGAGGTCATCAGGGAGTGCAGGGCATCTTCCCGGGCTGTCTCCAACTGAGCTGCGTCAATGCTTTGCATACTGCGTGTTTGGGCACGAGTCTGGATAGTTCTAGACATGTGGATACGATATGATGTTAGCGAACTCGTAGAGGTTTGAGTTTGAATATACTGTTAAGTCCGGGTTTGTTCCCGGAATTCCCAGAATGTCCGGAGGTGCGGAGAAGGCGGGGTTTTGCGGGAATTCCTGAGGGGGGTTGGAGGGGTAAGGAACTGCTGCTTCAGCTTATGTGCTGTGCCCCTGTACGAGTTCGGTTCCTTAATTTAAGAGCAGAGGGTCGGAGGCTGGTCCTAAGGTCAACTTAAGGACTTAGAGAATTGGAAGGGAAAGGATCAGGAAGGAACAGGATTTAGTTGATATTCGAACTGAGGAACTATCAGACAGTACACACAGGTTTATATACTGAAGAGTCTGGAAGATATAAAGATGTTAAAGTACTATCGGACGAATTGGAGTTTCCAGAAGAAAGGAAGGAATGAATCGGAATGGTGTCAGAATGGTAGAATGATGACTGAAGGCAATGGCGCAATAATTGCAAAGCAAGGGGGAAGGGAATTATTGATAGGAACTGTAAATGTCAAGAAGTGTCAAAGGAGAGTGACATATGTCAAGTGATAAATGAGATAGGGATACGAAAGTCCGGGATGGGAATGCAGAAAGTCTGGGACGGGAATGCAGAAAGTCCGGGACGGGAAGTACGGGGTTCGGAATGTCCAATGAAAGAGAAATTGTCTAAGGTAAAGTATGAGGGCCAGGATTCGGGATTTGTTCATAGGGGTTTGGAATCAGGCCGGATTGGTTAGGGAAGTTTCGGGATGTGACAATAGCCACAGACATGGTCATGTATCCCATGGCCAAGGTCATCATCTGAGGATGCCTGAAGGTGGGTTTGATCTTGAAACCTAGCCCTGACATCTGTGGCCACCCATGGTTACATCCCCTAAAGCTGATCTTAAAGAGAAAGGGGGGAAAGGAGAACAAGGAAGTTAAGAGTTCAAAGGATGGGGGGAAGAAGAAGCAGGAGGAGAAGGAAAAGGAACAGGAGCAGGAGGAGAAGGAGCAGGAGGAGTAGGAGCAGGAGGAGTAGAAGGAAGTGGATGAGAAGCTGGAGGCCATTGAGAAAAGGCTGGCTCGGGGAAATGTAGGCTTGGGTAGAGGTGGGGAGGAAGAGAAAACTCAGGGGAGAAGCCAGGAGAAACGGTTGAACCAGCCAAAACATCGGTCTCGGTCCCGTGTCATCAAATCACAGGAATTCATCTTTGATGAAGACCAAGAACTGGAACCCTCAACATCCCATCCCAACACCGCTGACACTCCCCCTCCATCCCCGAAGGCTGCTTCCAAAGTCTGTGAGAGCTGTGCCCAAAAAGTGCAGCCTTGCACCCGAACCATCAAGGGCGATATCCCAGTTGGTGCATGCCAGCCATGTAACCAATCAAAGATCACTTGCAGCTTCATGAAATGGCCAAACGGACTCATCAGAAATCCGGTGGCCCAAGCAAGGTGGCATCAAGGGCCCCTTCAAAAGCCCCTTCCCATCAACTGCTCAGGGCCATGATGGTTTCGGCCACCACCCCTGCCAATCATGCCCCAAGTCTGGCACCTGGTCCTTCTCCAAGGAAGAAGGTCAAACATTCAGCATCAAAGCCAAGGCCCAAGACCCCCACCCCTGAAGCCAGCCCAAGCGCCACCCCTCGTGGCTCAAGTGTTAAACTGAAACTCAGTAAGTTTGGTAGTCTACATATGCATATGTTTCTATTTCCAACTGATATTGATAGTTTTTAATGTGTAGTGATCCCAAAATGGCTTCCATCCCACCCCATCCCATTCCACTCCATCAGCCAGGCCTCTCAATACCCTGCCTCTCCCAGCCTCTGTTCCCACTCCCCACCTAACCGATGATTCAAGGGATGCAGTCATCACTGCCCTTGAAAGTTGGGTTTCTGCTCTCGAAAGGGAGCTGGAACAGATTCCAGTGCTTGAGCAACAGCTTGGCACTTTGGTTCAGGCGGTCAAGGCCCTTCGGGAAAGGGTTCAAGAGCAAGGCTCAGTCAGATCAAAACCAGGTGCTCTCCCAAGTACGGTATCAGTTTCACATCGCATGCAAATGCTCAACCTGGAGGGTTCTGGCTCCCTTCCTCCCACTGTCATTCAGGCCAAACTGGAACATTCCCCAAATCTTGGCCTCCAATTGTGTGGCCCATCTGTGGAGGGAACCAGGGCAGTGCCATCCCCACTCCATCTAGACAGCATGGAGACAAATAAGGGTGAGTTGGATGGCTTTTCAGCTCCCACTGTGCTGGTTCCTCCCCCAGGCCTCCCTACAACATCTGATGAATTGGACACAGTCGGAATGGATGCCAGTATGGAGGTTTGATCTCATTTTCCCCAACTTATATATAGCCAATGACTGTAATTGTACCGCTATAAATGCCATGAGTTTCCTATGGGTGTATAATTCTGCAAGTCAAAATTGATCTTGACTTAATTGAAGTACAACAATGGGTAAGGCTATCCTGAAGGCACTGATGGTGGTGACTGCAGCCAGTCCAATGCTGAAAGTCTTCACATACCTATGAATGAAGTCAAACCCATTGACTCAATGGGCCCACCTCAACCTACAGACCACCCAGTCCTTGGCCTACTTGGCACCTATGGGTCACCCATCCCTCAGCCCATCCTGGACTCATGTGTTGCCCCTCCCCCAGCCTGCCCAAGACCTATGGGTCACCCATTCCTCAGCCCACCCAAGACCTATGGGTCACCTCTCCCTTGGCCCATCTGAGACCTACGGATCACCCTTCTCTCGGCCTACCCAAGACCTACAGGTCACCCATCTCTCAGCCCACCCAAGACCCATTCACCCATCCCTCAGCTCACCCGAGACCTACAAGTCATGAATTCCTTGGCCCGCCTGAGACCTATGGGTCACCCATCTTGCAGCCCACCCAAGACCTATGGGTCATGTATTCTTCAGCCCATCCAACACCTATGGGTTATCCATTCCTCAGCCTGCCCGAGACCTATGGGTCATGCATTCCTTGGCCCACCTGAGACCTGTTCTCCCATCCCTCAGCCCACCCAAGACCTATGGGTCATGCATCCCTCAGCCCTCTGACACCTACAGATCACCCATCCCTCAGCCCACCTGAGGCCTATGGGCCTGTCAAGTCTGGGTTCAATCCCGGAATTCCTGGATAGTCCAGAGCGCGTGGATGACAGGGTTGGTCAGGAATCCCTGAGGGGGGTCGGAGGGGTAAGGAACTTTGGCTTCAGCTTATGTGCTGAGCCCCTGTACAAGTTCTGTTCCTTAATTTCAGGGCAGAGGGTCGGAAGACAATCCTAAGGTCAACTTAAGGACTGAAGGGGTTTTCAGAGTGAAGCAGAGTAGGAGATTTAGTTGATATTCAAACTAAGGAAATATCAGAGAGTACAAGCGGGTTTATATACTGAAGAGTCCGGAAGATATAAAGGTGTTAAAGTATGTTGAACGAATTGGAGTTTTGGGTTTCCGGAAGAAAGTAAGGAATGAATTGGAATGGCATCAGAATGGTGGAATAATGACTGAGGGCAATGGTGCAATAATTGCAAAGCAGGGGGAAAGGGAATTATTGATAGGAACTGTAGATGTCAAGAAATGTCAAAGGAAAGTGACACATGTCAAGAGATAGCCAAGATAGGAATATGAAAGTCTGGGACGGGAATACGAGGTTCGGAATGTCCGATGAAAGAGAAATCTTCTAAGGTAAAGTCTGAGGCTTGGGATTCCGGATTTGATCATAGGGGGCCGGAATTGGGCTGGATGGGTTGGGAAAGTTTCGGGATGTGACAGGGCCACCCATCTCTCAGCCCACTCATATCATACAGAACCACCACATATTGACCCACCCATCACTCAAAATACCCTTACTAAAATAACCCCTCAGCTGACTCATATCACATGGGATTTTTATTACATCTCAGCCCATCCATGCCCTATGAGTGCAACTCATTGGTTGGCCGACAATTGGCTGGCCCATGAGCCATGGCTATTTGTCAACCTCGGATTTCCATATACTACAGTACCAAAGCACTACATGGGCTCTTCATTCTCATGCTCAGGAATGCATCTACCAAGGACAGTGTAGCTAAACTTAGCAACGATGCCTTGCATTGCCTTTGCAACCCACCCAACACTCCCCTTCTCATTGAAAGCCCTGGGATCTGTCATAGCATTTCGACCTACTTGGCTCTAGAACATTTGTCTCAAGATGCATATGAGTGCGTGTGTCATTCCACCATACAGAACTTCACTCAAGCACCTGGCGTTGACAACATACAGAGCTTCTATAACATTGAAAAACTTATCTGTACCTTTACCGATGTTGAACCTATTCAGCATGACATGTGCCCCAACACATGTCTTGCATATACTGGTCCACTAGCTTGTCTGGATACTTGCTCCATTTGTGGTGATTCTCAGTGGAATCAACAAATGTTAGAAGGATCTGATGGCTGTGCCAAATGGGTCCCAGCCCAAACATTTACAACCATTCCCTTGGGGCCACAACTCCAAGCTTGCAATCACAGCCTGGACAGCACATGTGCCATGTGTTATCTCTATGAAAGGACTCAAAAGATTTTACATGAGTTTCACAACACCCAAAGCATTCCAGTTCTAGATGACATTGCAATGGGCTGGGATTATCTCAGCACTGTCCTCAAAGGAGACATCACTGAACATGATATTGTTGTTATGGTCTCACTAGATGGTGTGCAGCAAGGTGTCACATCCCAAAACTTTCCTGACCCATCCGACACAATTCCAGCCCCTTATGATCAAACCCCAAACCCTGAGCCCCGGACTTTACCTTAAAAGATTTTCTCCTTCATCTGATATCCCAAATCCTGTATTTCCCATCCCAGACTTTCACATTCCCGTCCCAGACTTTCATACTCCTATCTCAGCTATCTCTTGACATATGTTCCTTTCCTTTGACATTCCTTGACATTTACAGTTCCTATCAATAATTCCCTTTCCCCCTGCTTCACAATTATTGTGCCATCGTCCTTAGTTATTATTCCATCATTCTGACACCATTCTGATTCATCCTCTTACTTTGCTCCAGAAACCCGAAACCCTGATTTGTCCAAGATGCTTTAACAGTTTTATATGTTCCAGACTCCTCAGTATATAAACCTGACTTTACTCTGAAATATTTCCTTAGTTTGAATATCAACTAAATCCTGTTCTATCCTCTGAAGTCTCTGCTTCACTCTAAAACCTCTTTTAGTCCTTAAGTTGATCTTAGGATTGTCCTCCAAACTTCTGCCTTGAAATTAAGGGACAGAACTCATACAGGGGCACAGCACATAAGCTAAAGCCAAAGTCCCTTGCTCCTCCAGCCCCCCTCAGGGATTCCTGACCCCCTTTGCCTTTCTGTGCACTCTGGACTCTCCAGGAATTCTGGGATTGAACCCAGACTTGACAACAAGACACAAGTCTCAGAATACTTTGTGCACACCATTTCACACCATTTCCCACCAAACCACTCATATTAACATTGATCATGTTCAACACACAAGCTCAAGGTAATGCCCCCAGCCAGGTCAGATTTGATGGTAAGCCTACAAATTTATTTTGCTCACCCAAATCAACCATTATCTTGCAGATCAACTGATGGAGATTGAACCACCATCTTCCTCAGATTTATTCTTAGCCCCATCCATTCCTTCCCAGACTTCCTCTTGGGACTTCTCAACCCCCCAAGGTTCCTCTATCAATCTTCCATTTTCATTTTCTTCATCATTTGAGCCCCCCAAGGTTCCTAGCCACCTAAGTGCCATGTCCACCACATCTGATGATTTCCAACACCTCTGGTCATCCCTGACAGCAGTCCAGAGCTGCCAACTCCACCCATGCTTGAGGACAGCCCTCTCCCCAGCCCACCATTCATTTCTGATGTCAAATCAGCCAGCAGCTCTCGGGCAAATTTGTCAGAACCATTCAATCCCAAAATTCAACTCTGGCCAATTCCTACTGGAATGGCCTTATTTGGTCAGACATTTCCAACCAGCTGTTTATCCCAGGAACACCTGGAATACATATTGAGGACATTAGTACAGCCCCCACTCCCAGGCAGTGATCCTCAGCTGGAGGACTTAGCTCGGTTGGAATACTGCAAGTCCCATTTCATTTCATTTCCATTTCACCATTCAACTATATATGCAGATCAGCTGATGTTTGATGGGTATTGCTGGCAACAACAACATCTGGCACAGAATCCCCCATTGAGCTGGCACCATGACATATTTCTGATTATGGCCTATGTCCACTATGTGGATAGGTTCATGTATCTGACCAACCAACATGTGGAGATCTCAACTGAGATTCAAAGGTTTGATGATGCTATCAGCCACCTGGACAATGTGCTGGAAAGGATGGAGTAAAGTAACTGTATATACATAGTGTATTTTATTGTATCAACTTTGTCTATCTCTGTCAACAATGAATGGGTACTTAGGATTTCAATCAACAACTTATTTCTGCCTTTTGTGAACAGGTCTACCCTTGGGGCTTCCCTCACGGAATTGGGTTGGTGCCTTTTGGCTTTGCTTTGGCCTTGACTGTTGCTTTTCTTGATCTAAAGAATATAGCTTGATCTCATAGCTAACCCATAATAATACTCACTTACCATCTTCTGAGCTGTCATGATTTTTGAAATGTGGCCTGGCTGGCTTTGGGCCTCTGAGGGTCAGCTTTGGCCTTGATTTCTGAGGTTGCTCACTTGGCTTCCTTGCCACTTCCCTTGTTTCAACTTGTTTGGCATCAGGTTGTGGTCTGGTAGCTTTCCGGGTTTTGGCCTTAGGTGCAGGGGTCAGCTTTAGCCCCATGATGCCTTCACCCTTGGCTTCATCATTCTTGGTCCCTCTTCTACTGATGACCCAATTTTTTGGTTCATTAACTATGTCTTGTTGTATCAGGAATTATGTTTGGATAAGACAGTCATGAGATGTACTCACCCCCTGACTTCCTATGGCCAAAATGGCTGGGCCCTTGCTGTCCAGCAGTACCTCCCGAATCTTCCCTGTCAGTATCATATCTCCACCCAGATGCATTCACATTGTCCTGGTCATCCTTGGACTCTTCAGAGTCATCTACCCTTGAAAGATTCCTTCCCTTCCTGCCTCATCCTCTTGATTTCAATCTGCCTTCACCTTCAGAACCATGAATGAACCTTCTTCTATAAGAAAGACTACCAGAACCCGACAAGGTCCTTATCCAAAAGGTCTTGACCTGAACAACAGATTTGCTCTTAAACAAGATGCAAAAGACCTCCCACCAGATTCTTCCACAAAAGACAATTCACCAGAGTCCCTCAAAAGCTCTGACTGTGACCCCACTGAACCAAAGATCCCTGACGACGAGAGTTTTCTGTCACTGAACCAACAGACCCCAACAACAAACCAATGATAGCCTCCAAAGCCCCAGAACTGAAAATCAGCACCCCCTCTGCCTTTGGCGGCAACACTGATGACACCACCCAATGGATGTACTCAGTTGTATCCTACTTCAAAATCAATGACCATGTCTATGACAGCGACAAAAAGAAGATAATTGCTGCCCTTAGTTTTATGAACAAGGGAATAGCTGCCTACTATAAAGCTGCTGGAAACAAGGGATGGGGAAAGTGGTTCGACTTCACCCAAAACTTCAAGACTGTGTTCATAGTCTCTGACATCAAGGAAACAGCACTTTCCAAGCTGACCTCTCCCTAACCCAATGACACTGCAGCTCTCTTGAGAAGTTTAATGCAGAATTCCAGCTCCTGAAAAGCAAATTGGGTGTGACTGACGAGTCTGCCCTTATTTCTTGGTACATGACCAGTCTTGAGAGAAACCTCTTGACCCGAATTCCCAACATGGACGCCATCCCTGACACCCTCGAAAAGTGGATTGCCAAAGCTGAACATTTCCACACACATAACCAGCACATCAGAGCACTACAGAACCGATCCCACTTCCTCGACCTCTACCCCTGACCCTGATGCTATGGACGTTGACTCTGTTTGACTCATGCCTGTCAAGCGGGCTGAATACATGAAAAAAGGACTATGCTTTGTCTGCAGAAAACAAGGACCCCACTCCACCGACCATAAGAACGGTTGTCTTCCCCAGAAAACCTTCACTCCCTGACCAACTCCAATCAAAACGGTAGAAATCCCCATGAAAACACTGTCCTCTGTAGAGAAATTCATCTCTGAACTCCAGAAGAACAACATCTCTGAAGCCAAGATGTTGGATGTTCTCAAAGTCTGCTTTGAGAACCCTAAGCAAGATGCTCCTGACACCCTCCCCATCACCAAGATTGGATTAGATGGGCAGGCTTTTTAGAAAGGAGAACTGAATCAATGCAGACCTCTCCTAGAACAACTCCTATAATAATAGCTGAGCAAACCTCTAAATTAATGCGCATTCCCACTGCCATTTTTGCTACTAAGACAGGAAAAATCATTGACACATGCACCCTTCTTGACTGTGGAGCAGTAGCCTCCATCATCAACCAACATTTCACTCTCAAGAAACAATTTCCTATGAAACAACTCCCTGTACCCTTGAAACCCTACAATGCTGATGGATCCCCTAACATAGCAGGATTAATCAAATTCTCCACAACTCTCACTCTCCACATTGGAGAAAACAAGATGAAACAAGAACTCTACGTGACAAACTGCAGGAAAGAAAACATCATCCTGGGTCTTCCCTGGCTTTGTCAACACAACCCAAATGTCTACTGGGAAGCCGGAACCCTTTCCTTCCTTGATAAGGAAGCCATTCCCCAACATGATACCTCTGATGCCATCACACAACAATATCTCCTCCAATACCTGAACTTGACCTTGAAATGCACCTTGCCAAGAAACTTAAAAAGAAAATTGACTCCATGACCTATGACTTCCACAAGGATACCCTTGCTACTGAACTCACCCAAGATGCCAAATAAAAGAAAGAAAAACCCATCCTCCCTCCTGAATTTGCTGAATTTGCTGATGTCTTCAACAAAAAAGCAACTGATCATGTACCCCCATCCCATCCTTTCAGCCACACTATTGACCTCAATGATTCCTTTGTTCCCAAAGTGGCCAAGACCTACCACTTGAACCCAAAGGAAGAGGATGTCAAGTCCGGGTTCAATCCCAGAGTTCCCGGATATTCCGGAGTGCGTGGAAGGGCGGAGTAGGGCGGGAATTCCTGAGGGGGGTCGAAGGTGTAAGGAACTTCAGATTCAGCTTATGTGCTGCGCCCCTGTATGAGTTCTGTTCCTTGATTTCGGAGCGAAGGGTCGGAGATCAATCCTAAGGTCAACTTAAGGACTGAGGAGGTTCAGAGTGAAGGGGATCAGGAAAGAATGGGATTTAGTTGATATTTGAACTAAGGAAATATCAGAGAGTACAAGCGGGTTTATATACTGAAGAGTCCAGAAGATATAAAGATGTTAAAGTATGTCAGACGAATTGGAGTTTTGGGTTTCCGGAAGAAAGTAAGGAATGAGTCGGAATGGCGTCAGAATGGGAGAATAATGACTGAAGGCAATGGCGCAATAATTGCGAGGCAAGGGGAAAGGGAATTATTGATAGGAACTGTGAATGTCAAGAAGTGTCAAAGGAAAGTGACATATGTCAAGAGATAGCCAAGATAGGAATACGAAAGTCCGGGATGGGAATGCAAAAGTCCGGGACAGGAATGCAAAAGTCCGGGACAGGAATGCAAAAGTCCGGGACGGGAAATACAGGGTTTGGAATGTCCGATGAAAGAGAAATCTTTTAAGGTAAAGTCCGAGGCTCAGGATTCGGGATTTGATCATAGAAGGTCAGAATTGGGCCGGATGGGTTAGGGAAGTTTTGGGATGTGACAGTATCCGGAATTGAGCCGGAATTGGGCCGGAATTGGGCCAGATGGGTTAGGAGAGTTTCGGGATGTGACAGAGGAGACATGTAAAGAGTTCATCAAAGAACATCTTGAGACCGGCAAGATTTCTCTCTCTCAATCGCCACAAGCTTCCCCATTTTTCTTCATTCCTAAGAAAGATGGATCCCTTTGCCTTTGCCAGGACTACCAATACCTGAACTCTCATATGATAAAGAATGCCTACCCTCTTCCCTTATCTCTGACCTCATCAACAAACTGAAAGGATAAAAGATCTTCACCAAGATGGACATCCGACGGGGCAATAACAATGTGCAGATCAAACCATCTGACCAATGGAAGGCTGCCTTCATCACCCCTTTTGGTCTCTTTGAGCCCAATGTCATGTTCTTTGGCCTTTGTAACTCCCCCCAACATTCCAAGCTTTTATGAATCACATCTTTGCCAACTTCATTGCAGAAGGATGGCTCATCATCTACACGGATGACATCCTCATCCACTCCTCTGACACCACTCTCCATTGTGAATGGACCCTGAAAGTCCTTCAATGACTGAAAGAAAATGACCTCTACCTAAAATTGGAAACATGCAAGTTCACTATGGATGAAGTCAATTTCCTTGGATTAATCATCCATGAAGGGGCAGTGAAGATGGACCCCATCAAGCTCGATGCTATTGCCAAATGGCAGACCCCAACATGCATCAAGCAAGTCCGTTCTTTTGTTGGATTTTGCAATTTCTACCGACAATTCATTCCCTCCTTTTCAACTATTGCAAAACCCCTTACTAATTTAACCCAAAAATCCTTGGCTTGGAACTGGTCTACTGACTGTGAGACTGCCTTCCAGCATCTCCAACACACCTCTATATGCAACACCCCATGCTGACCATGCCCAATGTTGAAAAGCCATTCTTTGTCATGACCAATGCCTCCCTCCACACCACTGGAGGAGTCCTCATGCAGAAGGATACCAATGGTGACCTTCATCCTTATACATACCTTTCCAAAACCTTCTCCCTGGCTGAATAAAACTACAATATCTATGACTGGGAGCTCCTTGCTGTCATACGTGCCTTGACCTCCTGGAGACATTATCTCCAAGGAACCTCCCACCCTGTGACCATATTAATGGACCACAAGAACCTGACATACTTCCACTCCCCTCAGAAGCTGTCCTGGTGCCAAGCATGCTGGATGCTCACTCTGTCTAACTACAATCTGGTGTTCCAACACACCCCTGGAACTCAAATGGTGCCTGCCGACGTGTTGTCTTGTGTTAACTGCCCCAACACCTCCTCCAATAACCAAGATGTCACCCTCCTTCCCAAGGGTCTCTTTGTAACTACCATTGGCCTTGAACTAGTCAATAAGATTAAAGCTTCCACCCCCCATGACCCTCTGGTCCTGACTGCCACCTGCACTATGGAAATTGGAGAATCCCTCTTCCCTCAATCCTCCCCCTCTAACTGGGACTACAATGGCACCAATTTGTTTTTCAAACACTGCTTGTACATCCCTGCCGACCATCATGCCCAGATTGTGCGCTCTATCCATGAATCTACTTCTGCTAGCCACCCTGGTATCACCCGTACCACTGCCCTTGTCTCATGTGACTTCTGGTGGCCAGGCCTGTCCACATTTGTCTGGAAGTTTGTACAAGGCTGTGCCATATGCCAGTCTATGAAAGTAAACACCCATCTGACAGTCCCACCCTTTCCCCAATTCCCTCCATGTGCACCTGCCCCTTTCAACAGGTCTCTGTCAATCTCGTAACCAATCTACCTATTTCCGACAGCTTTGATTCTTTAATGGTCATGGTTGACCATGGGCTTACTAAGGGGATTCGGACTACATGACAAATTAATCTCCAACCGTGGTCCCCAATTCGCCTCTGCCTTTGCCAAAGAACTTGGATGACTCCTCAACTATGATGTTTTCCTTTCCTCTGCTTATCACCCTCAGTCTGACGGAGACAGAACAAGTCAACCAAGAGGTCAAAACATACCTTCGGATATTCTGTAATGGAAAACCCAACAAATGGGCATGACTCCTCCCCACTGCAGAATTCACCCACAATTCCCTAGAACATTCTGTCACAAAGAAATCCCTGTTTTCCTTGATTCTCAGATATGAACCTCACTCCTACCCTTCCCTTCCCCCTGCTTCACAATTATTGTGCCATTGTCCTCAGTTATTATTCCATCATTCTGACGCCATTCCAATTCACCCTTACTATACTCCAGAAACCCGAAACCCCAATTTGTCCAATATACTTTAACAGTTTTATATCTTCCAGTCTCTTCAGTATATAAACCTGCCTGTACTCTGTGATATTTCCTCAGTTTGAATATCCTGTTCTATCCTCCAAAGTCTTTGCTTCACTCTGAAACCCCTCTCAGTCCTTAAGTTGAACTTAGAATTGTCTTCTGAACCTCTGCCTCAAAATTAAGGGACAGAACTCATACAGGGGCACAGCACATAAGCTGAAGCCAAAGTCACTTGCACCTCCAACCCCTTATGTCCCTCCCCACCTTAGGACTTTCCAGAAATTCCGGAATTGAACCTGGACTTTGACAGCATTAGTGAGGAAGGAAAGGCATTCTTCAATCAAAGGTAGGGGGACTTCTGTGAAAGGGAATTATTTGTAAGTGTCAAGGAATGTCAAAGGAAAGGAACATATGTCAAGGGATAGCCAAGATAGGAGTATGAAAGTCCAGGATGGGAATGCAAAAGTCTGGGACAGGAAATATGGGATTTGGGATATCAGGTTGAGGTGAAAATCTTCCAAGGTAAAGTCCAGAGTTCAGGGTTCAGAATTTGATCATAAGCCGTCGGAAATGTGTTGTATGGGTAGGGAATGTTTTGGGATGTGACACACATTTAGACTAATCCAAAAATTTTCCTTCCCCTCTACCACATCTTCACTTTTCCCAACCCTTCTATTAATAATGCCATCACTACCAAACATTTCCCATGTACCTGGGGAATGTTTTCAACTGTTTACCTTTTAATTTCCAGGCTTCCTCCTGGTTCAGAGGCCACAACCCAAGATGTTGCTGAAGTTTACAGAACAATACCCCTCCATCCATCACAATGGCCCATGGTGGTCATGTGCATTTTGGACTCACATGGCTGCATCAACACATGTGCAGCATTTGGGGCTTCCCGTCCTGTGGGGCATATGGCTTCATTGCAGATGCCAGCACTGAAATCCTATGAGCTAACAGCATCAGCCCCCTAGACAAATGGGTATACAATCACATTTTCTTCCAAATCCCTCTCAATTACCTGCAGAACTACAACTCATCCAGGAAACGTCAGCACAAAGAGATCCAATCCACCAGTGCAAGGCACACAGGCAGCCAGATCTGGTATGGCAGAATCACCCATGAGGACGATCAGATCAAAGAATTTAGTGAAGACTGCCTTTTGCCCATCAAAGACCTGTTGAGAACATCAGTGTGCCCACCTCATGATGAAAAATTCACCTATGCCATCAGTGACATCAACAACATCTTGCAACACCTCAGAATTCCTTGGGAAGCCTTGAAAGACCAGCTATTTGCCAATTCAACTGTCTACATAGGTTTTCTATGGGATCTAGGTAAACGCAAGATATCCTTAAGTCCATCCAAGATCATCAAATATGCAAGTGCAATAAATGACTGGCTGGCCAGACCAAGACACAGCCTGAGAAATGTACAAGAACTCTACAGTAAATTGCTACATGCTTCAGCCATCATGCCTCAAGGACACGCATACCTAACAGGACTCAAAAGCATGCTCATTTCATGTGCTAACTCCCCGTTCATCCTGCATAGACCAGACAAGAAAATAACAGAAGAACTGGAGTGGTGGAGTGGTGGCTAAGAAAAATCCAAACAGGCACAGTCACACGGCCTATCCTCCCTCCACCTTCCTTTCTAGACATCCAAGCATTCTCTGATGCCAGCTCTGGCATTGGAATCACCATTGGAATCAGCATTAGAATTGGGGGGAAATGGAGGGCATGGAGACTACTCCTAGGCTGGTCCACCCTTCATGGCCGGTGAGACATTGGATGGGCAGAAGCCATTGGTTTCAAGCTGCTGGTCCATGCTGTCAGTGCTATCCTCCTTGACAAACACCACATCCTACTCTATGGCAACAATACAAATGTCATTGCAGGTTGGCAGGTTGGCAGGCACAGGAACAGTGCAATCAATCAAATTTTCAGGTGAATCAACAATTTCATTGATGCTGACCCTCACGTTCTCAGCATCCTCACATACCATGTCCTGAGCAACAGCAACCCAGCTGATCTCTTGTCTCACAGTCCATATGGCTCCCCAGAGCTCCAGCTCCCTCCCGTCCCCATTCCTCCCCAACTCCAGGAATATATTGTCAATGCTCAGCAGCCACTCTCAGCCTCTGAGTTGCGACACCTCTGCAAAGGGTCATACTCCTCAACAGCCACCAGAACCTTCAATAGGCTTTGCCTCCAGCAAGAGGCAGCTGAGCAATCTCACACCAAGAAGGAAGTGGATGATGAGCTCATCTTCAGAGAGCTCCAAAATGATAGGATCTAGCCACCTTATGTTTTGATCGCCCACTCACTTCCACAGTTTCTAAACCTAGCAAACCTCCTCCTAAGCCCCAACCCTACCCTCTGGGCTTGCGCCCCCTCCCTTCCCCCAATCACTGGCATTGTCTAGCCAAAGACAGGCTATATCTTTGGGTCCCCCTTTCAAACTTCAGCTGACCAGTGGACAAGAACATTACAGCATCCATCACAGAAGCAGCCCTAAACCACATTCTGGAAGTGATTGGAGCCTCCTGGGAAGACAGTACCAAGGAACTATATGAAACCAGCCTGTTAATATTCCACATATACTGCAATCTCAATGGCATAGCCGCAAGCAAGCACTGTCCCATATCCCACACATGGCTTATTGCCTTCCTGGCCAGCTATATGGGTGCATACTCAGGATCAGTGATTGCCAACCACATGTCCACCATCCACACATGGCACCTGCTCCACGGCTTTCCCTGGAATGTCAACCACAACAAGCTCAAAGTCACGCTCCAGGGAGCTTCCAAGCTGACCCGTGCTCTTCAAGACGACCCAAACACCCTCCCATAATGATTGAAGACTTAGAAATCATGCAAATCCCAAATCCCAGGCCTCAGACTTTACCTTAGACAATTTCTCTTTCATCAGACATTCCAAACCCCGTACTTCCTGTCCCAAACTTTGCATTCCCGTCCCGGACTTCCATATTCCTGTCCCAGACTTTCGTATTCCTATCTTGGTTATCTCTTGACATACGTCACTTTCCTTTTACACTTCTTGACATCTACAGTTCCTAGCAATAATTCCCTTTCCCCTTGCCTCGCAATTATTGTGCCATTGCCTTCAGTCATTATTCTCCCATTCTGACGCCGATCCGATTCATTCCTTCATTCCTTCCGGAAACCCGAAACTCCGATTCATCCAACATACTTTTAACATCTTTATATCTTCCTGTTAAGTCCGGGTTCATTCCCGGAATTCCCGGATTGTCCGGAGGGCAGAGAAAGCAGGGTTGGTGGGAATTCCTGAAGGGGGTCGGAGGGGTAAGGAACTTCAGCTTCAGCTTATGTGCTGCGCCCCTGTACAAGTTTGGTTCCTTGATTTCGGAGTGGAGGGTCAGAGGTAGAGATCAATCCCAAGATCAACTTAGGGACTGGGGAAGTTCAGAGGGGATCAGGAAAGAACAGGATTTAGTTGATATTCAAACTAATGAAATATCAGAGAGTACACGCGGGTTTATATACTGAAGAGTCCGGAAGATATAAAGATGTTAAAGTACTATTGGACGAATTGGAGTTTCAGGTTTCCGGAAGAAAGGGAGGAATAAATTGGAATGGTGTCAGAATGGTAGAATAATGACTGAAGGCAATGGCACAATAATTGCGAAGCAAGGGGGAAGGGAATTATTGATAGGAACTGTAAATGTCAAGAAGTGTCAAAGGAGAGTGACATATGTCAAGAGATAACTGAGATAGGAATACGAAAGTCCAGGACGGGAATGCGAAAGTCCGGGACAGGAATGCGGAAAGTCCAGGACGGGAAGTACAGGGTTTGGAATGTCTGATGAAAGAGAAATCATCTAAAGTAAAGTCCGAGGGCCGGGATTCGGGATTTGGTCATAGGGGTTTGGAATTGGGCCGGATGGGTTAGGGAAGTTTCGGGATGTGACAGTATCCCCCTCTTAGGCATGAACCCTCGAGTGCCTGGGTAGGAGTCCGTGATAGGAAATAGAAGTATAGCGGAGTTTGAAAGGCGGGGATCGATCTGAGGTGCCTTGAAACCGTTGACTGCTTGTTGTTTAGTTCCACCATCCAACATGTCTACCCACTTGCAATCCGACGACAAAATCGCCCATCTCCAACAAGAGGAGGAAGAGCGTGCGCGGAAGTCTGCCTGGAGAATCCAGAAGGCCAGGGAGAAGAAAGCCCAGCAAGAGGCGGAAAAGCATGAGGAGGCGAGGTGGAAGCTCGAGGAGGAAGTATGGAGAAAAGCAGAGGAGGATGAGAGGAGGAGGAAAGCGGAGGCAGAGGTCGTGAGGCTCACAGCCAAGAGATTGCGGCAGGGGTCGCAGGAGTCGCAGAGGTGCGGGGAAAGCGGATCATTGAAGGGATCTGAGGCAGGGACATTGCAGGTGAGTGCGGGGAGGCCTGGGGGTTGGCTCCCCAGGGCTAATACTCCCTGCGTGGCCTGCATGAGGGCGGGGGTACTGTGTCCGGGCCCGAAGACCGGGAGGTCACGGACGTGCGCGAGGTGCTCACAAGCGCACTCGTTGTGCCAGGAGGCTGGAGTGGGGAAGCAGGTGGCTGTGGAAGTGGTGTCACCACGTGGGGGGAAGGATCAGAAGAGGCAGAGGCAGAAGAGTCTGGAGGCCTGGGAGGAGAGCAAAGGGAAGGGCGAGGAGGACGAGGAGCGTCGGGATGCACTCGGGGCCCTGGCAGACGTGCTCAGGGCCCTTTCGGAGTCCTACGAGGCCCAGAGGCAGGCCAACAAGGCATACCAGGGGGCCGTCATGGCCCAGGTGTTGTCGGACGGCCTGGCGGCCTTCCTGGTGTCTCAGGGGTCCCGGCTTGGAGATTCCAGAGGAAGCTGGGGGGCATCGGAGTGGAAGGGAAAGGAGCAGGATAATGGAGAGGGAGGTCAGGGGACAGATGGGGAGGATGGGGATGAGGAGGGTGAGGAGGGTGAGGAGGGAGGTGAGGAGGATGGAGAGGGGGAGGTAGTATAGTGTCTCCCATTGGCCTCCTTATGTACAATTAGCGTAGTTTTGTGTTTTGGCGAATCAAACATTGTGTTTCCGCCCTCATCCAAGCGAATTAAGGGGTCCGGACTTTCTGGGATATGCGGAGTGAAAGTCCAAGACGAGTTCCAATGCGTGAGCGAGCTCGGTCGCGAGGATCCAGGAAGTTTCTTTGTCAGTCCCTTCATAACCCACCCACCTTACCAGGTACAGGAGTTGGCAATTCCTGCATCGGCGGTCGATTTTGGAGTCTAGGATTTCGGAGATTTCATATTTGGGTTCTCCATCGACTTTGACTGGGGGAGGTGGGGGTTGGACCTGATTTGGGATGGTGTTTGGAGTTGCAGGTTCTAACTGGGAGACGTGGAAAACAGGATGGACAGCGCGCATGGAGTCCGGGAGTCGGAGGGTGAAGGACAGGGGTCCAGCTTGGGCGATGATGGGATAGGGGCCGAGGTTCTGTTCCGAGAGTTTCTTGGAAGGGCAAGTGGAACGGAAGTACTTTGCCTTGATGAACGCTTGGTCTCCAATCCGGAAGTCATCGGGAATCCGCAGGTCCTTGGTAGCGTTGCTGAGCATGGGCCATTTCTGTGCATAGGAATTCGTGGAGTTCCTGTAGGTCAACTGCATATCCGTGGGTGCAGGATGAGGTCAGATCCCTTTCAGGGTAGACCGAGACGTTAGGGTGGTAGCCTTTGTTAGCGAAGAACAGGGATACTCCTGTGGTAGTGCTAGGGGCATTATTGTAAGCAAATTCCGCGAGGGGTAGAAGTTCCGACCAATTGTCTTGTTGGTAGTTGCAGTAGATTCGGAGGTACTGCTCAAGGGTCTGGTTTGCCCGTTGCCTTCGGGATGGTATCCCGAAGTGAAGTGAAGTCGGATGTCGAGGGCTTTCCTGAGGGAACGGAAGAAGTGAGAGACGAACTCGGAACCCCAGTCGGAGGTGATATGGGAGGGAACTGTCACATCCCGAAACTTCCCTAACCAATCTGGCCCGATTCCGAACCCCTATGACCAAATCCCGAATCCCAGCCCTCATACTTTACCTTAGACAATTTCTCTTTCATCGGACATTCCGAACCCCGTACTTCCCATCCTGGACTTTCCGCATTCCTGTCCTGGACTTCCCGCATTCCCATCCCAGACTTTCATATCCCTATCTTGGTTATCGCTTGACATATGTCACTCTCCTTTGACACTTCTTGACATTTACAGTTCCTATCAATAATTCCCTTCCCCCTTGCTTCACAATTATTGCGCCATTGCCTTCAGTCATCATTCTACCATTCTGACGCCATTCCAATTCATTCCTTCCTTTCCTCCGGAAACCCGAAACTCCGATTTGTTCGATGAAGTCCATGGAAATGGAGTTCCAGGGCTTTTCGGGGATTGGGAGTTGCTTGAGCATTCCGTAGGGGCAGTGTCTCGGAGTTTTAGCTCGGGCACAGGAAGTGCAGGAACTGACATAGTCCTTGACAAAGGTGTGGAGGCCTGGCCAGGTGTATTCCCGGCAGACAAGCTCTAATGTCCTGTTCTGCCCGAAATGTCCGGATAGGGGGTGGTCGTGCTTGTACCGGAGAATGCGAAGACAGAGGCCCTTAGCTTCCGGGACAAAGATGCGATCATTGAGGGTCAGGAAACCTTCAGGGTTGACAGCCCACCAGGAGTCTGACGAGTCCGGAAGATGGAGGGAAGCTATGGGGTTGGAGGACAGGGAATCTAGGATGTCCTTGTGAATGTCTTTGATGTCAAGCAGGGACAAGGCCCGGAGGACTGGGGCTCATAGGATAGTGGCTCGTAGGGACAAGGCGAGCTGTTCCTGAGTGAACACCGGTCGGAGGTTATGGGGATTGATGCAAGCATAGTCCTTATCCCCCTCTTTTGGGTAGACGTCCCAGCATCTAGTGAGGGAGTTGGGCTTAGCTCCTAAGCGTCCAGGGCGGAACTGGATGACGAGGTTGAACTGGGATAAGAATTCCAACCAGCAGGCTTGCTGGCAGGTCAGGACTTTGGAGGTGGAGAAATATTCCAGATTTTTGTGGTCGGTAACGACGTCAATAGGGGTGCAAGAACCTTCAAGATAGTGATGCCAATGCCGGAAAGCTTCATGGATAGCGAGAAGCTCCTTATCATGAGTGTTGTAGTTGAGTTCCAGGGCTGTCAGGGTGTGGGAGTAGAACGCAACAGGGCGGAATTCCTCGTCCAGACACCGGATCGAGAGGATTCCCACGATAGCATAGTCCGAAGCATCGGTTTCAACCATGATAGGACAGTCCGGAATCCAGTGAGTAAGATAGGGGCTCGGGTGAAGGCATCTTTGAGTTAGGTGAAGGCAGAGCGGCAGGAGTCATCAAAGTTCCAAGGGGCATTTTTCCGAGTGAGTCGGGTGAGCAGAACAACAATATTGGAGTAGTTGAAGATGAAACAACGGTAGAAGTTGGCCAAACCAAGGAAGGACTGGATGTCCTTGACTTTCCGGGGTTTGGGCCAATCTCGGACTGCCTGGACTTTCTCTGGGGACATGGTAAGCCCCTGGGGAGAGAGACGATAGCCCAGGTATTCGACGGAGTCCGAGCGCCACTCACACTTTTCCGGTTTGGCATAAGTCCGTGTCTCCGGAGATGCTGGAGGACTTCCCGGACATGTTCTTTGTGAGAAGCCATGTCGTTGGAATAGATGAGGATGTCGTTGAGGTAAACCACGACGCAGACATCTAGGAGGTCCGTGAAGATGCTATTGACAAACTGCTGGAAGGCCGCTGGGGCATTGGTGAGCCCAAAGGGCATCACCAGCCACTTGTACAAGCCATAGTGAGTCCAGAAGGCAGTTTTCCACTCATTCCCAGGAGCGATGCGAACAAGGTGGAATGCATGACGGAGGTCGATCTTTGTGTATACCTTGGCACAGCTAGGGGAATCGAGGAGGTCGGAGATCAGGGGTAAGGGATAGCGGTCTTTCTTCATGATTTTGTTGAGACCTCGGAAATTGACACAGAGGCGGAGGGATCTGTCCTTCGTGCAGACAAAAAGGACGGGAGCGCCGTGGGTGGATTTGGACTGACGTATGAAGCCATAGTTGAGGTGTTCGTCTATGAATTCCCAGAGGGACTTGAGTTCTGTAGTGGAAACCGGGTAAACAGTCCTGAGAGGAGGGGAAGCACCTTCCTCTAAGTCAATCTTGAGATCAAATTCCCTGTGGGGCGGAAGGGTATCAGCCTTGTGCTTACTGAAGACATTGGGGAAATCATGATAGTCCGGAGGGACGGAGGAAAGATTGACTTCTTCGGGGGTCTCAGAAATTCCAGAGTTCCGGGATACAGAACGGAGTTTGGAGTCCTGGGGACGGAGGTGAATGCTGAACTGCTTAGAACCATCGAGTTTTGTGCATGCACAAAGGTGGCAGCATTGACAAACGAGATGCAAGGAGCTTCGCGAGGCAGCTTGTCGGGAGTGTCGGAGTGAGATGGGGGACCAGGGTCCGGAATCTCCAGAGGTGACATTGGGGGCATTGGCAAGTCTTGAGCCAGCATTCGGAAAGTGATACTGCCCAGTACCCAGTCAATCAACGGATTGTAGTGGGTGAGCCAGTTGTGTCCTAGAACAAGGGAACAAGAAGAATCCAACGGAGTAACATAAAATGTATCGGAGGTGACAAAGCCGGAAGGGAAACGAACGGAAAGGTCAACAGAACAGGTAATTGTAGAATTGGAAGTACCATCAAAAAGTTTCAAAGACATAGGAGGAATGGAGTATGTCGGAAAATGGTGCTTGTCAACGAAAGTAGTATCAATGAAAACAATCAGTAGAACCACAGTCTAACAAAGCAGGAAATGCAGAAAATTCGGAAAATTCGGAAAGGGAAACAAGAGGCATAAGGGCCTTGGGATCATAAAGAGTGGACGCGTTGAGACAGGTCTCTGTAAGTGCACGGTGGGATTCAACACAGCCTCCTTCCCGTGTGGAGTCCGGAAGGCTGCACCCTAATTTTTGCCTCAGGGGTAGAGGCCTCCAGTTTGGCTTCCAGAGCAGGGGAGGTTGTCGCTGCGCGGGCTTTGGATGTGCGGGAAGTGGACTTCTGGCAGTCCTTAGCTACATGTCTGGCGGCTCTGCAGAACATGCACAGCTTGAGGTCAAAGCGACGTTTGCGTTCCTCAGAGGTGAGGTGTCCGTCCTTCCCAAGTTTACTGGAGAGGTCAGATGCGGGTTTAGGGGCGGAGGACTTTGCCGACGAGGACGCGGAGGTGTTGGACGGAGTGGCGGGTTTCAGAGATGAAGTGGTGGGAGTACTTTTGGAAGTGGAGGACTGGTTTCCAGAGGGTCAGACTTGGCGAGCGACTTCGGACTTGCATTCCCAATATCTCCCATCGATAGTCTGGGAGAGAGTCCGGAGCTCTCCTAGGGAACACGGTTTTCCGATGTGGGAAAGCTTGTCTTTGATGCGGTCCGGAAGTCTGTTGTAGAAGTGGTGTCGGAGGGCTCCCTTGCTGTAACCCCGGACCTGGGAGGCTAGGCAATTGAATTCTACCACGTATTTGTTGATATGCTGGGAGTCTTTCATGGATAGGTGGTCAAGTTGGTGTTTGGCATTACCGACGGGGTCATGGGGGCCGAAGTTGGTCTGGAGCTCGAGGACGAATTCCCGATAGTTGTCCGTCCAGTCCAGGTCGTCCATCTGGAGGAGGTCGGGCTCAAACCATTTGAGGGCCATACCTTTTAGGTAAGATTGAGCAAAGGTGACTTTCATGGTCAGTCCAGAATGTGTGGGGACAGTCCTGGAAGTTCAGCTTGCGAGGGTCAGTCCTGTCAAAGGTGTCGGGTTCTCGCACCTTCGTGCATGGAGATGAGGAGTTTTCAGATTCACAGTTGCGGCGCGATAACTCAGCGAGGCCGCGGACTGCATTTGCAAGCGCCATGATAGGGTTAGGCAGAATTGCATTGGAGGGTCGTTGCCGCCACCGTTCCCATTGTCAGAGGGGTCCGGGGCGCCCCCGGAGGGGTGGCGACCTGTGGGAGTAGGGGTGGAGATGATTTGAGACGGAGGTCTGGCCTGAGAGGCAGAGGTTGATGAACAGTGAGCAGAGAAGCTTCGGAATTGTTCGACAACATCGGGGCCTTGATGCAAGGTCATCAGGGAGTGCAGGGCATCTTCTCAGGCTGCCTCCAACTGAGCTGCATCAATGCTTTGCATATTGCGTGTTTGGGCATGAGTCTGGATAGTTCTAGACATGCGGATAAGATATGATGTTAGCGAACTCGTAGAGGTTTGAGTTCGAATATACTGTTAAGTCCAGGTTCATTCCCGGAATTCCAGGATTGTCCGGAGTGCGGAGAAGGCGGGGTTTGTGGGAATTCCTGAGGGGGGTCGGAGGGGTAAGGAACTGTGGCTTCAGCTTATGTGCTGCACCCCTGTATGAGTTTGGTTCCTTGATTTCGGAGTGGAGGGTCAGAGGTAGAGATCAATCCCAAGATCAACTTAGGGACTGGGGAAGTTCAGAGGGGATCAGGAAAGAACGGGATTTAGTTGATATTCAAACTAAGGAAATATCAGAGAGTACACGTGGGTTTATATACTGAAGAGTCCGGAAGATATAAAGATGTTAAAGTACTATCGAACAAATCAGAGTTCCAGGTTTCCAGAAGAAAGGAAGGAATAAATCAGAATGGCATCAGAATGGTAGAATAATGACTGAAGGCAATGGCACAATAATTGCGAAGCAAGGGGGAAGGGAATTATTGATAGGAACTGTAAATGTCAAGAAGTGTCAAAGGAGAGTGACATATGTCAAGAGATAACCGAGATAGGAATACGAAAGTCTGGGATGGGAAGTACAGGGTTCGGAATGTCCGATGAAAGAGAAATCGTCTAAAGTAAAGTCCGAGGGCCGGGATTTGGGATTTGGTCATATGGGTTCGGAATTGGGCCAGATGGGTTAGGGAAGTTTCGGGATGTGACACTTCCGGACTCTTCAGTATATAAACCTGCATGTACTCTCTGATATTTCCTTAGTTCGAATATCAACTAAATCCCGTTCTTTCCTGATCCCCTTCACTCTGAACCTCCTCAGTCCTTAAGTTGACCTTAGGATTGATCTCCAACCCTCCGCTCCGAAATCAAGGAACAGAACTCATACAGGGGTGCAGCACATAAGCTGAAGCCAAAGTTCCTTACAACTCCGACCCCCCTCAGGGATTCCCGCCAAACTCTGCCTTCTCTGCACTCTGGACTATCTGGGAATTCCGGGA
>MU127439.1:550115-596227 GCA_014904945.1 Gyrodon lividus
ACTGTACAGAGCTAGCCAGTTAGGTACCTTGCTGGGAGAGCTGGAAGAGCTGGGGCTCTGTCCAGTACTGTCCAGCCCTACCCAGGTGAGGGTTGGTTTGCTGATGAAGGTCAACAGTTCAAACAATGGACTGGCAATAATTCAAAGCCCTAATGAAGGTAGGCATTCAGTCTCAATCAATCCATACTATATAATCTGACTTTTCATAAGTCTACCTCCCTGCAATAGAGGGTCACATTTCACAAGAGCTCATCGGGACCCTGTGGGCCTGTCACATCGCATGCCTTTCCCTACCGGTTTCCGGCCAGTCGCAACCAAATCCCAAACTCCAGACTTAGGAGTTTTCTCACCCTGACCTCACATCCCACATTCCACATCCTGCATCCCATATCCTGTATCCCATATTCCTGCCTCGGACTTTTCACTGATCCTATCTCGCTTATGTTGTTTTATTTCATTCCTCTCCTTTGACACTTACCATTCCTTTCCACATGGTCTCTTTCTATCTTGCAATCATTGCACCATTGATATTAGTTATCCTTTCACCATTCTGACGCCATTCTGATTTACCCCTCATTGTACTCCAAAAGCCCAAATCCCCAAATCACCCAAATAGTTTAATAGTCTTATATCTTCTGGATTCCTTAGTATATAAACCCATTCATACTCTGTCATATTTCCTTAGTTTGAATATCAAAAAAACCCTGTTCTATCCTCAAAGTCCTGACTTCAAGGGACAGAACTCATACAGGGGCACAGCACATATGTAAACTGTCACATCCTGAAACTTTCCCTACTCATCCGACACACTTCTGGCCCCTTATGATCAAACCCCGAGCCCCAGACTTTACCTTAGAAGATTTTCACCTTCACTCAATATCCCAAATCCCATATTTCCCATCCTGGACTTTTGTACTCCTATCTTGGCTATCTCTTGACATATGTTCCTTTCCTTTGACATCCCTTGACATCTACAGTTCCTATCAATAATTCCTTTCCCCCTGCTTCACAATTATTATGCCATTGTCCTCAGTTATGTCACATCCCAAAACTTTCCTAACCCATCCGGCCCAATTCCAGCCTTCTACGATCAAATCCCGAATCCCGAGCCTTGGACTTTACCTTAGAAGATTTCTCTTTCATCAGACATTCCAAACCCCATATTTCCCATCCTGGACTTTCGTATTCCCATCCCAGACTTTCATATTCCTATCTCGGCTATCTCTTGACATATGTCACTTTCCTTTGACATTTCTTGACATCTACAGTTCCTATCAATAATTCCCTTTCCCCCTGCTTTGCAATTATTGTGCCATTGCCCTCAGTCATTATTCCACCATTCCTTACTTTCATCTGGAAACCCGAAACTCCGATTCGTCTGACATACTTTAACACCTTTATATCTTCCGGACTCTTCAGTATATAAATCTGCTTGTACTCTCTGATATTTCCTTAGTTCAAATATCAACTAAATCCTGTTCTCTGCTGCTCTGCTTCACTCTGAAAACCACTTCAGTCCTTAAGTTGACCTTAGGATTGTCTTCTGACCCTCTGCCCTGAAATTAAGGAACAGAACTCGTACAGGGGCGCAGCACATAAGCTGAAGCCAAAGTTCCTTGCCCCTCTGACCCCCCTCAGGGATTCCTGACCAACATCCACCATTCCACACACTCCGGATATATATATCCGGGAATTCTGGGATTGAACCTGGACTTGACAGCACTCCGGACTCTCTGCAAATTCCAGGATTGAACCCAGACTCAACATAAACCCCTTTTGTATTTTGTATTCTGCAGTTCAAATATCAACTTTGATTACTCCTCTGATCTGTCCAACTAAGTCCTCACTCAACCACTCAAAGCTAGTCTTCTTGCTGTCACTCTGACCCTCTGACATCCAGCCTCTAACCTTCCCTTCCAAGCATTCCTTGTTCATTGAAGTCCATGTGGCATCTCACAAGTTTGTCCAGATGCTGATTGGTAAGTAGCATTTGACCAAGTGTGTTGTTGTGGTTTGACTGATGGTATGGCTCTTTTACCACTTTAATATGTTTTGACTCTGTAATGGATGAGCATAGCCCATTTGGTGTGCTGAACAATTGTATCATATCACAGTAATGCTTCATTGAGTGTTGGTGAGGGAGTGAGAATGAGGACCATGTCAGGGCAGAACACCTCATGATAGTGATGGAAGCATTCAAGTGCATCTTGGATCTGATTGAGTGTGCTCTTGGTGATGACATCTCACCACACAAGATAACAAAACTCAAGGAGGGCCCTGTTAAGTCCACATTCAATCCTGGAGTTCCCAAAAGTCCTACCAGGTGGAAGTGCATAGGGGATTGGGAATCTATCAAAGGGGTTGGAGGGGTGAGGGACTTTGGCTTCAGCTTACAGTGACTCCATAAACCATTGCAATGTTTGGCCTAAATGTGATGTGCAAGGCATATCACAAAAGGGCATGAGAATCATGCTTAGCTCTGGTGACACACATTGTAGTGGTCACTCCTGGCTACAAATCAGTCCCTGTGTCATGTGATTTGCTTCAGAGGCTGTGGATGGCTGTGGAGATATGCCAATTATAAAACAGTGATACCATTGCAATGGTTTATGTACTCTTAGCTTGAGAGGTGGAATTTCAATGAAATGAAGGGATAGCTGCAGTTGTTTGGTGCTACAAACAAATATACACATATAAATACTATGTCTGAGTTTGAAAAAAGTTCACATGCCTCTTTCCTTTCAATCACAATCATCATGTGATCCCTTTCTGCTACCCAAAAGAATAACATCATTACTATGCTTGACTCTGCTCATTCTGCTCATTCTATTGCCACATCCACTGGTTTTCGTACCTCTACCATCTCTAGGCTTCATGCCAAAGAGTGCTCAGAGCTGCAGAAGTCCACTAGAGGTCATCCATCCAAGCTTTCCCCTGCTAATGTCCATTATGCCATCCACCTCATCTCTACTCACAAGGCAGAGAATGCTGTCCAGATCACCAAAACCATTACCAATATCATTAATCAACCCCTCCATCCTAATACTGTCCACCAGGCCTTGAAACATACTAGTTTAAAGGCTGTAGTCAAGTGAAAACACCCCCTTCTCTCTGCCAAACATCACAAGGCTGGTTGGACTATGTCTATGCTCCCAAGGACTGGACTGTGGAGAATTGGAAGAAGGTAGTATGGTCTGATGAGACTAAAACCAATCACCTAGGGTCAGATGGATGCAAATGGGTGTGGAACAAGCCAGGAGAGGGGCTTGGTGATAGGCTAGTAGAGGGAACAGTGAAGTTTGGAGGAGACTCTTTGATGATGTGGGGCTGTATGACTTGGCAGGGAGTTGGATATACTTCCAAGATTGATGGTAGGATAGATGGTGACCTTTACCTTCAAATTTTGGAGGATGAACTTCATGATTCCCTGAGGTATCATGGTCTAAATCCTTCTGACATCATCTTTCAGCAGGACAATGATCCCAAGCACACATGCAAGAAGGTCAAGGAGTGGCTAGAGGAGCAGGATTTTAGGACCATGGTATGGCCTGCACAATCTCCAGACCTTAACCCCATAGAATATGCCTGGGGTTGCCTCAAAAGAAAGCTTGCACAGTATGAACACCCTCCTAAAGGAATAGAGGAATTATGGGAGAGAGTTCAGGTGGAGTGGGAGAGGATTTCAGCAGCAGAGTGTCAGAAGTTGATTGAAAGCATGCCTAGGAGGGTAGAGGCAGTGATTAAGGCCAAGGGAGGCTCTACCAAGTACTGATATTCCCAAATACCCTAATTTATCATAAGAGTACATAAACTGTTGCAATGATGTTGCAGTTTTATAATTGGCATATCTCCACAGCCCCTGAAGTAAATCACATAACCCAGGGACCGATTTGTAGCCAGGAGTGACTACTATAATGCGCATCACCAGAGCTAAGCGAGATTCTCATACCCTTTTGTAATATGCTTTGCACATTGCATTTAGGCCAAACATTGCAATGGTTTATGGAGTCACTATATACTATGGGGACAAGTAAACAGGTGACACCGGAGTACCAGAGTTGTGTGGAATGTGAGTCAGAAGTGTCAGAAGATGTCAGGAAGTGTCAAAGGAAGTCAGAATGAGTCAAAGGGAGTCAGAACAGGAGGTATCAGAAGGTGGAGATATTATGCACATCAAATGTCTGTTGAAAGTGTGAAGCATGAGGAACCAGGCACAGGGGCAAAAGAGTTAAAGATAAGCAGAGAAGCAAAGATATGGGAATGGAGATGCGGAGGTGCAAACTTGCAGAAATGTGGACTTGGTCCAGAGTTGGTCTCCAGAGAAGTGAGGTTGACTTGTGCAGCATGGGATATGACAATGAGCACCCTTGTGCAGTGGTCCATTGGTTTGTCCTTATGGATGAATGCAATGAAGATATGGGTATGTGGATTGTCTGCCTAGGTTACAATACTTGTAACCAGCCCAACATCTCCATCATTCACCTAGATACAATTCACTGTGCTGCCCACCTCATCCCTGTGTACAGAACTGAAAAAATATCCCCACAAGTTCAACCCCATAATTCCTATGACTCATTCCATGCTTACTACATCAACAAATATGCAGACCACCACACATTTGAGATTGCATCATAGGCTACCATCATATGGTTCAACATTATTAACTCTATGAGGAATATTAGTAGTAATAATACTAATGGCGTATTTTATACTTGTCCCTATGTCTTGCTTGCACACTTGAGAGCACTTGGGCACTTATACAGCTTGCTATGTGATTGAAAATCATACTTCATGACTTTGAGCCACTTGTGTACTTTTGTACTTTGCGGAATCCAGTAAGTACACTAAAGTGTGAGTCTCCTCATGAAGCTGCTTCATACCCGATTTGGAGTGACCGCTGGCAGATGCAAACAATTCAGGTGACAGAATGCCTTCTTATCAGCCTAGAGGACATCTGATGGATAAGAGGAATATTATACGAGTCAAAGACGATTAATATGATATGAGTTGAAAGAAAGAAAACAGAGTTGGACCTCATACGCCAACCGGTAGTACGCATCAATAGCCGAGTGTAGCCTGTACTTTTATCAGTTCGTTGTCACACGCATCTGAGTTGTACATGCTTAAATCGACACTGAACTAAACATCTCGTCATCTGTCGCCAAGATTACCCCCTGGCTAATAACAAAACCGTCTCTCTGATCGCCTCACTGTATAAAATCGATTGAATTCACCAAGCAAATCACATCAGTGTTTGAGACAAAATCATCTGGCTCCCGCACATCGGTGAGTATCCCTCCAGCTCATAACACCCTCTAGCCAGTTGTCAGAACTGCTCTCTCATCCTGCGCCCGAACTCGCTTCCCTTCCAGAACACAATAATCAGCTCGCTAACTGCGTGGGCATCTCCTGTAACTGTATCCCCCATAGCCATTGTATGGCGTTATTGTTATTGCCCCCTCACTCATCCGAATCACGTTCGGGCATATGCAAGTAGGCTGGTTCAGGTCAGGCAGAAGGTTTCTGTCTAGTACGTCCCCAGCTTACGTTCACCTAAACCTCGTGTTTCTAATGTCAGATCCACCGAAATCGTCATCACAGATCCATGCACCCCCACCCCCGACTCTCCACCTTCCCCCTTTCAGCCTCTTCCAGACTCCTCAGGGTCTTTTCAAGCACCACTCCAGCTACCCCTCGCATTCAACGTGGGCATCTTCTCTTCTCACAAACACATATCCTATATCTAACCAACGACCATCTTGCACACCCAAAACAGATATCTGACCGCGTCCTCATTCTAGCAAGACGCCACCCCTCGAGCCGAAGACGATCCTGGCACAGAGGCATCATACACGAGATCATCCCATGCGCAAACTGTCTTCCGAACCCCTCCCCTCCGAATATCCCCATTCCTAATCCCAATCATAACAACATCATCCATCCAACTAATGATATCAGTAATTTACCGAACCCCTTCGAACCCAGGAACATCCCACACTATCACTACAAAATTCTCTTCGAAAGATACGAACACAACATCGTCGCGCGTCTCTGGCGGTACCCCATACGGAGGAGGATCAGGACCGTGTGTCACTGGAAGATCTCAAGGAGGGTCCTCCCGGACGTCCCGGAAAGCGCGCTGCGGGTATGTCTCAGCGGGCGCAATTTGTTGGGATAGCGACCAGTTCTGCGGCGTGATGCCTCCAGTGAGGGATTAATGTGGTGGTGGTGGTGGGGTGTGTATTCTGGGACGTTCTGGACCACGGGCGTTGTAAGCTATAATGCATGATACCGAGCAGCAGAGATTATTTTGACACGCATTTACTCATGTATGTTGCGTCGCGATGGCACGTGTATGTATATGTATATGTACTTGTCGACTCATGTAGCCTAACACAGGTCTTAGTTGTCCTGTGGGTGGGTTGATGGCAGCTCGAGGCTGGAGCACTGTGATTTGGTTCGTGATCCTCGTGGCCCCTTCAACACCGCAGTGGTGCACACCAGTAAACGGTGCAGATCAGGCCTGCTTCGACGGTAAGCTATGGCCCGACCGTTGTCAGCAACAACACGGAATTTGCGCCACCAATCTGATCAGTCTCGACCTTGTACTCGTCTAACTTTTTTTTTGAATATGGGGTGTCAGTAATACTGTACCTGTTTGTGCATGTACAGATCTAGTTTCATATTCAAGAAAGAAGAAAACGAAAAGGGAAACAGAGATATCGGTCTCAATTTCATGTAACTATCGAGGCAAGGGACGAGACCTCGAAGATCATGATGAGAACGAGGTCGGGACAACGAGGCGAGAAAGTCCTAATGGAAAATCTATCATGGGTTCATAGCTATAACGGATCAGGAGAGGATTGGAGAATCAAGTCCATCTGTCAACGTCCATGCGCATGTACAATCTTATCGACAAGATATATCAACAATGATATCTTGTTTATCACCTAGTAGCACTAGTAGTAGTATCTTGCAAAAAGGACGAACGAGTGATGATCAGTAGTACGTTTTGGTCTGGGGATCTGGGCATTGAGTTTGGATGCTAATGATGCATGATGGGTGCCGTGCGTGCGATGCAGTGAATGACATCGGCGAACGAGTGAGTGTTTTACTGTAAACGCGTCGAGAACACGACACTGCGCGATCAAAGACGGAAGGAAGGGAAAGGAGTGGGACACTCGTCGCGCAAATAATATTACACGTGTTCGGGTATATGGGGGTTTTGTGAGCAGAGAAAGTGAAAGACGCAAAGAAAAAAAGAAAAGAAAAAAGAGGGGGAAAGGATCGAGCGTAGAAGGCAAACGAAGAAAAAAAAAAGCAGATAGGGTGATTATTGCACTGGATATACTGCATGAATCCGATCATCCGATGCCTAATGCTCTTGTGAAAATCTGTGTGGATTTGCGTTTGCGTGTGAAGAAAAATGGGGAATGGGAAGAAAAACAAACGAATCGATTGGTATAACCGATACCGTGTCGTGCGTGAAACAAAGTGGATGTCAAAGGATGGAGAGTGTTGGGAAAATGTGCAGCCACTTCTTTTTCATCAGGAATGCGCAGCGCCCTGTATGTGCAAAAAAGTCACGCATCAAAGAGTATAACACCAGGTTTAGATCTCAAGGTGGAGGGTAGCGTGGTGTGCAGGCATGGTGTAGGAGTAGAAGTCTGTGGGCTAGCGCCTGACAATGACCGGACAGATGACATGCAGCGATGGTGACGATGATAATGACGGCGTGATGACGAAAAGCATTAGATGAAGAACTGAGTACTACACCCGCCAAACAGACACATCTCATCAGTAATCGGAGCGCCTCACACATAAATGATCAGGTCAGAGAAAGACTCACTGCATCCGACTGCACGCATGCACTTCCATCTCCTCCATCTTATATGAATTCAATTCCTCCTTTATCCGCTGCGCCAAAGCCGGCGTCAGCCGACTCCACGTAGCAGGCTCACTCCTCCGATCGTACACTGTCGACGAAAACGTATCGTACACCGACAAGTTATTCGCAAACACGAGCCTTTTCGCTATCGCAGGGCCTGAAGCCGCACGCTGTGGAAGCGTCGTTGGAGTTGCTTGAATCGTCGACAACGCAGGAGCTGACGAGTTAGGCAGCATGAACAGAGGCGCATGATGTGGCGAGGCGCGCCCCGATTCTGTGTCCGAGGAGGGTGAGGAGTCAGATGAAGAAGTGAAGGTAAGAGGAGGGATGGAGGGTATGTTACCTCCCGCATTACCGGCGTTAGCGTGTGAATGTGAAGACGAATGGGATGGGTGTCGGTGTAGACCATCGATGTGGTCCGGGTCTGGAGAGGGTATACGTGCCAGTGGACCTAGCTCGGACGTCGATCCCGGATGAGAGTTATAGGAATTGGAACGCATGCGATTGAACGCAGGGTTTGTCGCTTGGTCTATGATGTAAGCATCCTGGGTGTAGTTGTCGGCACCTGGGCGAATGGCAGTGGAGATAAGACAAGCAGCAGGGGTCAAGCAATCAAAACCCAAGATAAAAACGGGAAAACCACGGGCGAGGTAGCAATCGCGGCCAAGGGGAAAACCGCACCGCATGCAACGTATCAAAAACACCATCAGCCCAACCCCCATCGCAAGCCCAGTCATCCACGCACCTTTCAAAATCCCCTTGGTTGGCGTCCTCGTCCAATCTAGACCCTTCCGGATGGACCTTGCCCACTCCACCACCTCCTCATCCTCTGCCTGCGATCCAGAACCCATGCGAATCGTCACATCCTCTTCTTCCTCCGGCCACGGCTCGTCGTCATCCCACCCTTCAGAGATAAAGCTTTGACCCTGACCCTGTGCACCTCCGTGCCCTGACCCATGCCCACCTTCACTTCCAGAATCAGAATCATCCTCCACCACAATCCTCGTCCCATCCTCCCCGACCCTTCGTCCAGGGCCAGCCCCATCTCCTCTCGTCGCCGTATTCTTCTCCCACGTCGTTGGCATTGGTACCCCACTCCCATTACCGCTTGTTCCCCCCCTCCCCTGCGCTTGCGCCTGAGCCTGGACTTGAACGGCAGCTTGAGCCTGAGCCTGAGCCTGGGCCTGGGCCTCAGCAGCAGCCTTAGCCTTGGCCGCAGCCTCCGCATTTGACTTGAGCGTATGCTGCCTGGCCAATTTCGCAGCCGGACTCAGCCCACTCATACTCGCATCCGACCAATCCCCAGTCGATGTGCTCCCTCTATCGAGCTCCGCGACGGCGTGCGAGACAGAAGGCTCGACGACGCTGCCTTTGGCGTCTTTTTTCTTCTTCGATTTCTTCCCTGACGAACTTGCTCCTTCCCCATCGACGCCACCGTCCTTATCCTTATCCTTGTCCTTATCCTTATCTTTTTTGTCTTTGAACAAGGACGTAATTCCTGCCAACGAATTTCTCCTCGCCAGTTTCCCGATCGAGCCGATCTTCCGGATGACGACAGATGCAGAGGACATGGTGGACGACAGTGAGATGTTGTCCGTGGACGCGTTCAACCTCGAATTGAACAAGGACGCAGCGCGCGATTTTTTCTTCCCCGTCGTACTCGCTGCCCCATTTGCTCCTGCTGCTCCCCCCACAACAGTACCAACGGTTCCAGCCGTCATCGTGCTCGTGGCGTCATTCGCATCTGGGGGACTCGGTGCAACAACAGTAGTAGCACCACCACCACCACCACTCGCAGACGCGCCGTTTGACTTGGAGCCCGGTCCGGACTCAGCTACAGACGCAGACGACTCGTCCTCTTCTTCCTGCAGCGCCTGCGCGGCATTCAGCGAGAGCGCACGTCTCAGTCGACCTTTGAGCCCCCCGCTCTTGACCGCACTCGTACCGCCAAGACCCATCGCGGAGCTCTCGAGCATAGCAGCGAGGTCTGAATCATCCCTCGACATGCGCCTCTCGCCATGCGAATGTGTGTGAGAAGAATGAGCACGATTCATGGGGGCGATGGGAGGTGTGGGTGTGGCGACGTAGGTTGAACCTTGGGAGAGTGGGGAAGGGCGTGTAGGGCGTGCTTGTGTGGAGTGGGAGGAATGATGAGAGTGCGATGAGGGAGGGGTGGATGTAGGAGACGTTGAAGTCGACCCTGGGGGACGGGGAGCAACGCCCGATGAGGCTGTCGACGAGGAAGACGTGGTACGATGGTGCGGGTGTGGGTGGGTACTTGAAGAACGAGATGCGCTCGCAGCTGTGGCACTTGCACTAGAAGATCCGCTCCCTGTCCGCACGCGCGTCGTGTCAGAGCTGGAAGGTGGCGGTGGAGCTGCGGACTGTGGCGAAGACCCGCTCCGAGCCCGTACGCTGCCTTGGTGTGACGCAGAACCATTGGCATGCGTATGCGAGGAGGCTTGGCCCTGTATACTGCTCGTGCGTTGTCTGTTGCCACCGTTCCCATTGCCATGGTTGGAGTTACTCGAGTTGACAGAGGTAGAAGAAGCAGAAGCTTCCCCCCTCGCATATGGAGGCTGAAACGTTCCTGCAGAGCGCCAATCACCTTCCTGACCTGGTGGACGAGCGGATCCGGGGTTCTGAGGACGTCGATAAGGATGGAACCCATCGTACGGTCCTCGCCCGGCATCAGCGGACGTTGTGCGCTGTGTATAACCTGGAGCATGATTTGAGTGATGATGCTGTTGTTGATGTGGTGGAGGCGTCCCACTAGGAAAGTGGTTAAAGAGCTGAGCAGGGTTAAAATATTCTGCCGGGGACGCCGGGGCAGATGAGGATGCCGATCGCTGAGGAGTTGGTGCGATGGGAGAGTGTTGCCCCATCTGAGCCTGAGCATTGAACATCATCTGCTGATATGCCCACTGAGCAAGTTGGGCGTTGGCAGCAGGATCAAAGTAAGGGCTCTGCGCTTGGTGGGGATGGAGAGGGTAGGGTTGTGCTGGGTGGTGTTGATTTTGGTAAAATGAAGGGTAAAAGGGTTGAGCAGTTACGGCGGGAGTCCATGCACCCGGAGACTGTTGGACGGGATATGGATAGGGTTGTTGTGATTGTTGAGAATGTTGCTGAAGCGATTGCTGCGGATGAATGGGGGAAGAGTGATCGTTGGCGGGAGAAGAACGCTGGCGAGGGATAGTTGAGTTTGAAGGTACTTCCATAGTGTGATCTCGTGGAGGGTGCCAGTCGGATGGAGCGAGAATGGCCATGGACTAGATACTAGGTAGTAACTAGTGAGGTTGGAGTAACAATCTCGTTATGAGAGGGAAGAAATGAGAACAAGACAGGTCAGCAACAGGCAGAGGCTGGAGACACGACAAGGATCTGCGAATAAAGGTAGAAGTGAGCCCGTCCTAAGAGGAAAGAATGAGCGCTGTGGGATAGAGAGAGGTAGAAGGCCTTACGGAGGGGGGGGAATATCGATTTGAGAAAGAGAAAGAAACGGGGATGGGCTGCCACGGTCGTCGCAAGAAAAGAGGACAAGAATAAGGTAGGCAAGAGATTAAAAGGATTATTGGGGGTAACGAATACCGCGACGAGGTGGACGTGGAGGTGGGGGGGAACTTGCGCGACGACGACGACGACGACGACGACGATAATAAGACCACTGCCCAACAAGCAAGTGACTAGTTTTGCTGGTCAGTTTCCAGTTTGACCCGTTGCTGTCGCCTTACAGCCACAGGCCGAACAAATACACCACAACACGCCTGGGACTGGAGTAAGTATCTATGCAACTACGAGTCTCTCCGAGTCCACAGGCGGACTATCATCGATTCATCACCTAGCTATTGTAGATGTATATCACTTATTTTCTAGCCTGGATGATTTACGATACGATGAAGCGACTTGTACCGAATCAAATGTCGCCGAAATCATTTTGTTCATGTGGTTCAGCGGTACAGGCTCGACAACTTGGAAGTCACCTACCGAGAATAAACCCGCCCTCACGACGTCGACATAACATTATGATGCACCGGTGACCCATGTCCGCACAGCGCCCCACTCCTTCCAGAACTTCCATGGCCATCCCTGCAGTGGATCCTGATATGCTTCTCATGAGGCACACCATCAAAACTCGACTTCCAAAATACGCCCCACCTGTCCTTGGCTTACTCAAAGTTAGTGTCACTCCCTTTCCTTTCCCTAGTAAGCCTCCTACTCTTCTCCTTCCTGGCTTCCCTCCCTCGTCGAAGTGGCAACCCTTTGGTACCTCCCCATCATAGGTCCGGCCCCGAGTATCTCCCTTGAGCTCTCCGCCGGACACGCAGCCCAACCTAACCACAAATGACAACACACTCCCGCGGACCCTTGCCCGTTTCTCCAGGCACGTGGTTCTCCCACGGTCATCTCTCCTTACCCTCCCTCATGATCACACTCGATACGATTCTCCTTATCGCGAACACATACAAATACCACATATGCCAGCACTATCTCCCCTCTTCCCTCCGTATGATTCTATAATGATGCTCCCGTTTGACACATGTCCTTACTACATATGCTACCAATGTACATCAACCAACCTAGTCATTCGACGCGGATGCGGATGCGAACGCTCGTTAGCTATGTACCCCTCATAAATAACGGGATATTGATATCCTGTAAAGTCACATACATGCTCAAAGATGTCACTGCCCTGTACACGCATTCCGCCGCCCCAGTTCCCATCTTCGAGTTTCATTGAGAGGACAAGGACAATGATCGACCATCGAACAAACAAGTAAAAGTACGTATTATAGTTGCCCACACGACAGCCACAGCTCTACACAAGATCTCAGCACCAGCGCCACCCTCTCTGCACATCACTGATTCCCGACCTCCAAGTATCGGTTAACCGCGAGCGCGTTTCCAGCTTCCAATCCTGAGTTACACTTACGCCGCCACAAACATCGAACACACTCCGGATATCTACTATTCATCAGAAGATTGGGTCATTTTCCGTACAGGTGCTTCCAGGATCATTTCTTTCCTCCGGGTCACTTTCTTTCTAGGCCTTACTTATGTAATTCAGGAGACCGCCGAGTGTTGAAATCTGAGAGGCTAGTCGGGGCCCGACGGCGTATAACTTGCATTAAGAATTCGAGCCATCTTAGAAGCTATATAATGTGTTACAGTCGGGAGCACACGTGGCGGCTCTGTGCTAAAGCTTGACGGTGTTCATCACCGTGCTTCTTCTCTTTATCTCATGATCTACTCACCTTGTTTTCTGCCACGTCAAGTACCGCTAGCTACCCAAATAAGCGTGTCTCTCCGCGTCCTCGCAGCTTCACAGAATCCACAATTCATATTCTTTCATTCTCTCCCAGTCAGGGTCACCATCACTCATCCCGTTGCCATTCTCTTACATGTGGGTTTGTTCGTCACAGCGTCAATTGTCAAACGCGGAGACGAACAAGCGTTATCTCCGCTCTCTCATGTCCGGCCCCCTTCTCACGTCGACTATGGCAATCACAAGCGGCCAGTACTGTGTGTCTTGATTGGTTGTATTGGGAACTGGAGGTTTTATTCTCACTCCCCGATAATCTGGTTCGCGTGCACAGCCGTTGAATATCATTACCCTGATGAAAAGGTTGGGTGTGAGTGGGGAGGTCGGCGTCTACTTACCGCTCATACACCCTTCCAGAATTAACCCCGCTTCTGAATCCTATTAGCACCCACCCGCGTTGCGCTCTCGCGCCGTGGTGAGCATGAGATTTAATTAAGAGAAGCGCTTATCTGCATCTGTACTAGGCTGTCAATGAGTTTCGCCGAGATCTGCCCGCCACTCAGTACATTGTCTTTCGCATTTTCATTTTCGAGTTGCCTAGAGGTGAAGGTGTTCTACACTTCAAACAACAGGAGCGCATGATGCATCTACCCTGCTGTGTATATACAGCTTGGTACGCCTCGTGTTTGACATGCTGTATGTATTTCTGCTACATACTTGTACTCTCTGACTGCTCCTTCTGTCACTTTTCTTCAGACTAATTTATCATCGGACTGGAGGTAAGTACTATTTATGCACCTCAGTTATCATCTTAGGTGACGTCCCGTTAGTTAACTAACTGATGACCTTGAAACAAATGTCTATTGATGGCCTTTAACGAAACCATGAGGCTGCTCAGCATGAATTTTCTGACGAGGTATTTCGTTCATTTAGCTCTGGCTGAAGAAACACAGATGGCATCTAATTTAAGGATGCACGCCGGATGTTCCAACTAGCGCTCATTCCCAATGTTGATACATCCAACAACCTCTACCACTCTTGCGGTTGGGTTAGAGGGCAGGGGATTTGTGGTGTCGGTGCCCGTGGATTCGGGTTTCACGAACAATTGCACCTACATCACGGTGTCACAGGTCCGAACCAGATGAAGCTCGGATACTGCTGCACGGGTTTGGGTAGTACCATGAACAAGGAGGGCGTGGTTAGACATATTCGGGCGGTGCACCTCAAATGGAGGCATGTGTGCCCCGTTTGCTCAGAAGAGTCCTCGCGCTACTCGTCGATGATCTCCCACTACAAGAAGCACTTCGTCAGTAGCTAGAGATGCAGCCGGCTGGTGAGTAGCGACTTTTCCTGGTTCACTGTATTTCAAGGCTGCTGTTTGTTTTATCTTTCCGTTCCATGTAATGTTGTAATAAAAATGTTAATGTCAGTCGCATGAAGTACTGATTCTCTCCTTGTGGCTATGTTCTTCAGAACCGGAGGTCCCGTACTGACTCCACTCCACTCCAATAAAACATATTATCGTCCAATCACAACATGGCCTTTCAGGTGCTGGCTACTACTCAGTTGAGTCCAATCAACGAAAGGCTGCATTAAACCATCCGTATCGGCAATGCACATTCAAAGCTCATACTTTCGATGCTCGAAGACCTTGGCGATGGCGGATGTACAATATTGACGCGCAAGCCACGTTTATTTCTTCCAACGCCGCCTCATGAGGCCAGTCAGCGTGACTCAAGCCTGTGTAATTGAGCAGGGTGTTCTCGTCACCTCTTAGTGGGGGCATGCCATCTTCTTCGGATGACACATAGTTATTTATGCTTCCCTGAGTCTGGATATCTACCTTCGCCGCGGCCAGTAATTCAGCACCGGTGTTCAAATACTCGCCGCCTGGTACTGCCCTCTAGATCTGCAAAGCTCGCGTCAGATACGCGGCGCGTCCAGTGCAGTGCTACCAGAGCCGCCATCCTCGTGAGCCTCACAAGACCTGCTCGAAAGAATTGTGTGCGATATAATAAACCAGTCATCCAGCCGCTCGTCACGGGCTCATCACGAAGCAGATGAGAGACAAGCTGTGGCTCTTCTGACCGCAGTTCGATCTTTACTGCGCACTGTGTAGTCATTGCGATTGGATCCCTCGCCCGTTGATCTCGGGTCACTGAGAACTGAAGTGGCGGTGCGCTGGCCAGGCCTGTATCATGATTCAGAGGAGAATTCGGTGCCAGTACTTACCAGTACTAGTGTCGGTATAACGGCTCTCACGATCCTTGAATAGGATCTGTTTTGCACGTCCAAGTTGTGTGGAAGATGGGCAGTGCGCAAAGTCACGGTAAATTTAAATTGGACGATGAGCGGCAATACGTGTTTCAACTTGTCTCACCTTCTATGGATCTCAATCTCCACGCAATTGAAATTACCTGCTAGCACCCTAACGCTCTTGCTACCATTGTGGAATGTGATCCTCTCTTCTAGGCGCTCTTCGACCGTGACGAGGTGCACGGTACCGTCAGCGCAGGCTTGCGACCGCTGACACTAAATTACCTCCCTTCAAGAAATGGTTCGAAGCCTCACCTATACGGCATCATGTTGCAACGATGTGAGCTAGATGAGGTAGTGAATACATAGACCGCTTTCGAGTCCATACTTGCGTATGTACTTACTTACTTCAGTACGGTAGCATTCAAGCGAATACCAAATGTAATACTTTGCATGCTCGACACGGAAATTTGAATCCGAAATTCCTCTGCTCCGGATCTTCGCGGGAGCAGAAATTACTATCACTCAGCGAAGCATTCGGCGAGTCCCTGCCAGTGAGTCTTTATTCTATCGAACTTGAAGTTTTTTTTTTGAAGATGGTGTCAAATCAAGGACGGGAAGTCGGGGACTATTACTTACGCCGGTGAGAAACTTGAATGTGTACGTCAAGAAACCTGCTGACATTCTCCAGACTGCAGGGGTTTTCGATTTGTCGGGTGGGGCGATGCCTACTACATGGACAGTCGGGCAGTATTGGGGACTCCAACGGTGATGCATGATGCATGATGGGTCGCCTTGATGAGCTCGCGTGGTACCGGAATTCCGCGTTGATTATCGTCTGGGAGGAGGGAGTGATTTACGGTGCTTCTCGCACCGCGGTCCGGACAGCCGTTGTCATGTCGTGACTTCCGGAAAAACTGGTAGACGATCCAAACAAACTCAGGTGGACATCTATCACTCCGGGAGACAACTCTGGAACTCTGGAAGGGGATAAAGATTACTATGTACTCCGGTCTCGGAACCTTTGGCATTGTCACCTGGCATGGCGCAGAGAGCACGTTGTCAAGTTGATCATGGGGGTCTTACGAAAGGGCCACCCCAACCCAGCAGTTGGGCCAGAGGATCTTTGAGGTTAGCTACGCCATCAAACCCAGTTTGCAAGGTACGAACACGTGCTGATCCACTCAGCTGTAGCAACCACGCCAAATACCGGAATTAGACAAAGAATAAACTCAGCATGCTAGATAGCGGAGACGTGTATGAAGTTTAGAGGTACAATGCGATGGAGATCTGGATGCGTGTTTGTAGGAATAATACCATGTCGAAGCGCAGTTTTGGACGGCCCTGCCTTCTGGTAACACTCGTATGTATGGAAAAACACCGACTTGCTGTGGTCGGAAGAACGTAGCCAGATAGATAGATAGATATGCGGTGTGTATGCAATGATGAATCGTACAGATGATGTATACTGGTGAGAGAACATGACGAGTCGTAACCGGCACCCTTATAGGGGTATGTTTTCCTGTGGAAGCATTCACTTCCGTTCCATCAGAAGATGGTTCAGTTGCCAGATCCATGACCGCTCACCCGAGAGGAGGACGTCTGGACGGTCTGACCCAACCGCCCGATGGACTGCGCAGCTGAAATATACGCAGACGAGTTGGGACAGTCTCGTCGTCCACAATCTTGCTTGTCGTGGAGGGTGACACGCCCAAGGTTACGGCCCATCGTATTGTCCACGATTCTGACCCACTTGCATTGGTCGACAAGAACACCTGAGTCACTGCTGCCTATGCCCATTGTGATAATATTGCACACTGCCAGAACTGTGAAAGATGAAAGAATTACTATGGTAAGCGATCCGAGGGGTTTGCGGTGAGATGGCATATGGGGGATAACTCACTGGCACAATATACATGGAGTGGCTATCCGTAAGTAGGAGAACCTCCTTGACCCTTTATATACCATGCTTACAATGCTCGTAATACTCATCCTGCACAGGATCGGGTTTTAGTGAAGAGTCTAGATCGGGAGGCTAATCGGGGGGTTACTTTGGTTGGTAACATGACATTCAATTCGAAGAGAGTGCCACTATTCCCACAAGTAATTTCAATATCACACTACTGTAGCAAATAATTTAGTAAGTAAGATCGGTTCCAGCGCGATTATGTCGGGTCGGTTCAGTAACTGCGGTTGGCGGCCAACCGTAGGTCATTTTTGTTGACGGACATTTTAGTTAGGGGGATTCTATGCCAGTGAAGAGTCGACGCTTCAATTCTACTCCGAACCTCTTGAAAGTTTAGCATGATCCAGGCCAATGAACCAGTACGATCGATTTTAAATTACACTTTACAGTCCAAGACTCCTAGGAGTACTCCGCACATATTTGTCTTGACCCGTAGAAACGCTGAGACTGGAGTAGTTTAGTCAAGGGGCTTTGAGACAGGGTCCAGAGTCCAGACCGATGTTTAAGATTTAGCCCGAGCATAATTTAGTAGGTGGCGCAATATCTGACTAGCTAGGTAGCCAGAAACTCGCTGCGAGTTGGTGTGAAATCATACCTTGTGCCTCGATAATTAGGCGGCGCCGCTCCCATGCTATGATTTCACCTACGCCGCCCGCCAGCCTGGCGAAAGCCGCGCTCGGAGGTGAATCAGTAACGGCGACTATGCTTTACTCGGTCAGCCCCACTCGTGATATCATGGCCAAACCGAGTCGCGAGCAGCGGACCCGGAAGACGGCGTGAGGACGTTGGTCATGGAAGGCTAGCACTAGTCTCCCCTAGCCAGACCGGTGTAGGTACCAGGAAGACAGTTGTTCCTACTTAAGCGAGAAAGTACTTCTACTTCCCCGCAGCTCAATGGATCTTACTATATAGTGTTATAGTATCCGAGTCTCTATATGGTGGATGATCATAGTTGGTGAATTATTTATGCTGCAAACGTCAAAGCCTCCATTCGCCCTTTTAATATCTACTCAGCATGTGAACGCTGCGAAAGCATTCGAGGAGCGCCTTCGGCAAGGGATTCGTATTTTGCGAATATTAAAGCTCGAACACTCGATCGATGGCATGGCGTGCCCAACTAGCTAGCACATCACACTATTACTAGTAGTAAAGGTACCTATAGAATTGTGGCGCAAAGCCGATCCCAGTTCAATGAGGTTGAGAAGAAGCTTGAGACGTCTGGGCCATGAACCATTCGACGTCGTTCCATAAATCGAAATCATCTGCACCCTCCACCCGGATTGTAGACTACACCCTCGTGTCGCTGTGCAATAAAGGGAACAAACGGCGAAAGAATTCCGCTAACCCTGACAGGTGAACAAATCGGAGAGTGTCCCAAGGAGGGGCGGGTGAGAACGCTATTGGAGACACCCTGGCACAGCTCGTCAAGGGGAATAACGTCGTGTCAATGTCAATTTCGACGTCAAGCAAGCAGGGACAAAGTCGGATCAGGTCGATGAAGCCCTTCCATGTTGGTAGCTGCGCAGATCCGTGGTCGACGCGTAAACTTCTTCAAACGACGGGCATGCCGTCGCTAGAGCCTGCAGCTCTTCAAAGCTTCATCACTGAGGGAGATCGTAACGACGTCCGCGATAGATAACTTCGAGATGTTCTTGAACTGCACGATTGGACTCGGACTTCCGTGATATTCCAAATCCCTGAGATGGAACTGAATCTCCCATAGTACAGAGTGATCGAGGTTTCGTGCGGCAGTCTCCGCAAAACTCTGTACAAGTACATACTTCGGGAGGTTGCCGATGTATATATTCAGGGCGCGGAGGGAGAGCTTTAGCGGCTCCAGGAATGTAGTAACGCAGTACAAGTGTACTACTCCCAAACGGAGGGTGTGCAGATTCGCAAAAAGGGTCGAAGAATGATGGGACTTCCATGACGTTCCGATGATGAAACTTGCGAGGGGTATTCCTACCCACCATTCGACCAGTGTTGGCAACTCTGCAAGGTACTTCAGAGTCGTTGACGTCGCTGCTGGGAGCTTCGCGTGCGTGAGGCATGTCCATCGACCAACGGACTCTAGCATTGCGTCTGTTAACCGCTGGGGAGGAAGGAACGTACAAAGGCAAAGAACAAGCAATGCTATTCACCTCAGTGATATTAGGACACGGTCGCCAATTGAGGGGAGGATTTTCTGAGATCGGGAGGGAAATGATGTCAAGATTCCCCTCCCATCAGAGGTTGCGCCACTGTGAAAACGCGCTGTGTGGGTCTCCGTGAGGCCCCTGGGACGACTACAGGACTGGTTATGGTTAAAGGTGACTCGCATGACTTGATCTTGTGGTTGAAGCTGAAGGGCCATTGACAACAATACATTCGAGCCTATGCCGTTCCGCACAAGTGGAGCTGCGTTGTTGATTTCTTTCCATAGTGCGTCTAATTCTGGGTTTAGGGAAGCTCGGCACGTAATATGACAACAGTGAGCGAGGTGGCAGATATCGAACAATCTCGTATAGGATCTCGGAGATCAGCAGAGCTGGATGTACTGACTCGGAGCGCTCATTGCATCCAGCAGCGACATCTGACATGATGTCGGTACGAGTAGAACCTTCAAGCTTCAAGTTCCAACGGGGGCTCGGAAAACGTTGCAAGCTTGAAGGTTTGGAGAGGGTCATCGATGTCAATGTTTGCCGTTGTCCAAATCTAGCTTTCGATTTCGGGGTCAATCATCCCTTCCTCATCAACTTTTATCACCCAGCAGTATTAGCGGTTCAGCAATTTGGGCAACAATGTCTAAACGCAAGCAAGATCACGTTATGGACGTCGATGGTGACAGCTCAGACGAAGTACGCTTCTCCCAGCCCTCTGTTCCTCTATCCTCCTCATTTCCCTCGTCGCATTGTCCACGCCTCCACTGATCCCACATCCATGACCCAGTAGACCCCCACCCTCGTCGACGTCGACTTCGACTTCTACAATTTCAACGCCGACAACGACTATCATGCGATCAACCGACTGCTGATCCAGCTCTTTGGTCCCGATGCCGAAAGCTTGCAAACGGGGCCGCTCACGGATGTGATATCTAAACCCGCTCAGGAGAATGGGGTGGGAAGTACGATTAAAACAGATGAAGACGAAGGGTCGGATCCATACGCGTTTCTGACGGTCGTTAGCTGTCATGTCCGCCGTGCTTTCTCGCCATTCAGGGACTGGAAAGGCTAATAAGTTACCTTGGTGTAGAATAATCCGGGGCTGAAAGTCCTGATCGACTACGTGCTGTCGAAGACGAAGGCCGATCAGGGATTTCATAGTACCCTGCTATCGCTCCTACAAGATCACCCTAATTGCCACGTTGGACTAGTCCTCGGTGAACGCCTCATCAATATGCCGGTGCAGGTCATGCCTGCGATGTATAGGATGCTATTGGAGGAGATTGACGAAGCCATCGAGGACGTGCGTTTATCACCCTCTTTTGCACTGACGTTTAATCTGATGCCGTTTAATGTATCTAGGGACAGCCATATAGATTCACGCATTACCTGTTCATCTCACGCGTATACCGTCTGAGCCCAGAAGAGGAGGAAATCATTACTGCTGCCCAGCGAAACTCGAAACGGTACAAGTCTGCGGGTAATTCGCAGATGGGACGAAGTAAAGATGGCATTTATGGGTTCCATCCGGAGGATGAAGAGATCATCCAGGTTGGTTCCACATATTTCATCGTGGTGGCGCGTGCCTGGGGTTGGGTTGGAGAGACGCATTTTTGATGGGCTGATATTAATCACTGATGGATCTAGCACGCAACACATACGGTGACATATTCCTTTTCCAACGCGCCGCCACGCAATGAGGAGAGTATGGGATTGGACGTGGCTGGTCGCATGATGTTGGTGCCTGCGGAGAAATTGAAGGCATTGGTTGAGAGAATAGGGGAGACGTATGCGGTGCCAGAGCCGAATAAAGGGGCATGAGACGTGGGCATAGTAAGTGTGGATTACTGGATCATCATCAGGGAATCCGGTGGAACGCACATTGATAAAAATTCGTGCATGTGATGATCTCGTGGTGGATGTGTGTACTGAGAAGGGAAGGGCGGAGGGGACACGCTCAAAAGATCTACATATTCTAGTTGATGTGATCACACGTCGAATGTTGAACGAAGCATTGACCGAAACGATCCCCATTACACTCAGCAGTCTACAACCCATAAACACTTCTGGAGTAAGTCATCATTTAGGATGCAAAGGGAGTCGATGCTGTTGAATCGATCTCTATCTTAATTTCTGCTTCTTGAGCGGCTGGATTTGAAACACTTTCAACCTGCTGAGCGAACAAAGCGAGTTCCTGCCTGAAAAATCATAGTTAAATCGTCGGAATTGGTGTTGGACACGGTGACGGCGAAACTCACCGTTTGTGATCCCTTAGCTTCTCCAGCATCGCAATCAATTCATTCTGCTCCTGAAAGTTCAATTCGCCGCCAGGCAAGGCGCTTGCGTAATCGTTGGCCTGCGCAAGTGCGCTCTTGAAGTCATTGGTCTGCTAGCTGTTTCAGGAGTTGCAAGAATGCCAAAGGCAGAAAATTCACCGCCTGTAGGAGTGCTTGCTTCGCCTGTGGAGTCACAGCGCCTTCCGATCTTTGGGTGTGTTCTAGCACGGTAATTAGCTTCGGAATGATACCCGCGAAGAGTGGTGCGGGTATGGCGTTGTCAGAGTTGTCAGCGTTGTCAACATCCATGGCAATAGGGCCACATCCTAGTGAGTGCTTGAGCGCTGTTACAACTTGTTCAGAGCACTCGCCAGTCCAACAATGTGCACAGCATTAAATAAGCATCGGCAAACGCCATTCGGGTGGAGGGCAATACTCGCTGTCTAGCAACACTGACGACAGTGGAAACACCCAACAGCCGTCGCACAACAATTATCCCCTCGCCCATTACACACAATGGCGACGACGACTGTAACAACAACCGTCGTCGAAGAGGGCAAGCTCCTCAGCGAGTCTTTGGCTACCGTCAAGATACAGGTCGGTCAGATGAAGAGACATTTGGTGCGTCCGCAGTTTCTGTTCCTGCTACTTGTCTTGTGTGGGGGCCGGAGGGGCAAGGTGGTATCGTTGCTGGTACTGATGATCATGTATCGATATTGGCAGGATGATGATGATATCATGGACGCGCTGAAAAGCGCTAGTCTTATGCTTGCCGAATTGCGCACCTCCTCACTCTCCCCGAAGCAATACTACGAGCTTTGTGCGTATGTTCCTCCTCCATTCCCCTCGTCTCTGCTCACACGCTCTTCCTCACCACATCCACTTCAGACATGGCTGTTTTCGACGCCCTACGTCATCTCTCCAACTATCTTTACGACGCGCACACTCAATCCCGACACCACCTCGCAGACCTCTACGAGCTCGTCCAATATGCGGGAAACATCGTTCCCCGCCTGTACCTCATGATCACAGTTGGCTCGGTCTACATGTCCATATCTGATGCCCCCGTCAAGGAAGTCATGAAGGACATGATGGAGATGAGTAGGGGTGTATTGAACCCTGTACGAGGGTTGTTTTTGAGACATTATTTGAGTGGCCAGACAAGGGATCATCTACCTCTTGGTGCGGAGAATGGGTGAGTAACGCGTGATCTATCACTGGTGGACGTTGTATGTGTGGGTTGCTGATATCGGGGCTATGGGACAGGCCCCAAGGAAACCTGCAGGACTCCATCTCCTTTGTTCTCACCAACTTCATTGAGATGAATAAACTGTGGGTACGTCTTCAACATCAAGGCCACTCGCGCGACAGGGAGAAACGTGAAATGGAACGTCGTGACCTACGTATACTTGTCGGCACCAACCTCGTCAGGCTTTCTCAGCTCGATGGCGTCGATTTAGATATGTATCAGAAGACTATACTTCCGGCTGTATTGGAGCAGGTCGTCAACTGTAAGGATGTGATTGCCCAGGAGTATTTGATGGAGGTTGTCATTCAGGTGGGTATCGAGTCGCACTTTCGCTAGTTTTCGGGTCGTTTGTTCAACCATAGGGCGTCACTGCGTTTAATTGGGCACAGGTTTTCACGGACGAATTCCACCTACACAGCCTCGGCCCCTTCTTATCCGCCACAGCCCAACTTCACCCCAAAGTAAACATCAAACTCATCGTCATAGCGCTCATCGATAGACTTGCGGCCTATGCTGCCCGTGAAGCCGAGAGCGAAGACCCAGAGGAGACGAAGAGGCAGGAAGAAGCTGCGGCGAAGAGGTTGGCGGAGAAAGTCAGGCTGGCAAGGGAGAGGGCTAATCATGCTTATCACGAGCCGGAGTCGGAGCCGGAGAAGGTTGATGGAGAGGATGCATGGGAGAGTGCGGTGGCCGAGGCGGAAAATAATATGAGTGCTATGACTGTTGATGGGGAGAAGGTAAATGGGGTATCCTCTGAGGAGGAGAAAGGGAAAGAGAAGGAGACAGAGGGGTCGCCTGTGAAGAAGTTCCGTGGGGTGCCAGAGAACGTACAACTGTTTGAGGTCTTTTGGAAGCAGGTCGTCGAGCTGATCAAGGTGTGTCAAAAACGTGATGAGGGGTGCAGGACGGCGAGAGTGACAAGACTCTGACCTTGGATTGTAGGCTCGACCGGACTTGTCAATACAAGACATTACAGCCCTCCTGGTCTCGCTTACAAATCTCTCACTGAGTTGTTATCCAGACAGACTCGAATACGTGGATCAGATCCTGGGATTTGCACACGACAAGATCAAAGAATTTGCAGATAGGTACGTTTCCGGTCTCTTCACACGTCCAGCTCCCTTGCCAACCCCGACCTTTTGGACAGCCCCGACCTCCATGCCCCGCAAACAGCCGCTAACCTCGCCGCCCTCCTCGTAGCCCCAATCAACTCTTATCAATCCGTCCTCACCCTCCTCGCTATCCCTCGCTACGTCCCTCTCCTCACCCAACAACTCTTCTCAACGCGGCGCTCCATCGCGCACAGCGTCGTCTCGAGTGTGCTAAAAAACGAAACGATCATTGAGACTCCCGGAGATGTAGACGGGGTGTTGGATTTGTGTCATGTGCTGATCAAAGATCAGACTGATGCTGTTGGCGGCACGGGAGTGAAGGAGGTGAAGGAGGTAAGGAGACAGGGCCCCCACTCCGTGGAGAGGGAGGATTTGGCAGAGGAGCAGGGGTGGGTGGCGAGGATGGTGCATCTATTCAGGGCTGATTCGTTGGACGTGCAATTTGAGGTGAGTTTTTCTGGTTTGATTGGTGTCTTGGGAGGGGGCGAGATATGGCACTGATATATTGTAGTTGTTGCAAACGGCACGGAAACATTTCGAGGCTGGGGGGGAGCGAATGCGGTACACCTTCCCTGCACTTATCACATCGAGCATTAAGCTTTGTCGGCGGTATAAGAACCACGAACACATGGTATGTGCTTTGCTCATTTGCCGTGTCCGTACGCACAATGTTCTGATGCCCAATCTAGGAAGAGGACTGGCAATCAACAGTAACCACTATCCTCAAATTTGTCCGTGAATGCACCTCCATCCTAGCCACCCAAGTTGACTCCCCGGCTCTCGCACTGCGTCTCTTCCTCCTCGCTGCCCAAATAGCATCCGAGTGTGGGTCAGGTTTCGAGGACCTGGCTTACGACTTCTACGTCCAAGCATTCTCTGTCTACGAAGATTCGATTTCGGAAAGCCGGGCTCAGTTGGCTGCGATAACGCTGATTATTGGGACGTTACAGGGAGCTCGGGTGTTTGAGGTGGATGGGTACGATACCTTGATTACCAAGGCTGCGTTACATGGGGCGAAACTGCTCAAGAAACCGCATCAAGCTCTTGCGGTGCACGCCGCTAGTCATCTGTGGTGGCAAGAGCCAGTTGTGGAGGAGAGCGAGGGTGAGGCAGAGAGTGGAAAGAATCAGGAAACTGGAAAAGAGGAGGAAGGAGAGGGCGCCATGGCCGTGAGTACTATCGAAACTCCTCGTATGGTTTGTCGGTGTAAAACTAACACTTTTTGGGATTTAGTACCCACATCAAGATAGCAAGCGCGTGCTTGAATGTCTGCAGAAATCACTCCGTATCGCCAACTCTGCAACAGAGGAAATTGTCACTGTCCAGTTGTACTGTGACACCCTGGAACAATATCTGTACTACTTTGACCGCAAGGCGCCTGCGGTGCGTACATCCTTTTGATCCTTTCGTCTGAGTTATTGTTTGGTTCTGATACGTGTATATATGTTATAGATCGCCCCGAAATTCATAGTCTCCCTCGTGGAACTTATCACTTCGTCCATCGACACCATCACCTCGCCCGCCTCGTCATCCTCTTACCTCCACCCCTCACAGAGAATAGAAGGAGTCGCCTCGCCTGATATGATACAGCGCCATTTCCGGAATACTCTTCAATACATCTACTCCAAGAAGACGTCTGACAACCCAAGGCGATATGACGAGGTCGATATCGTAGGTGCCTTGCTGAAGATGGGCATCACACGGTAGCGAAGGCGTGACGTGGCGTGCTTCCAGTACTCCGGGGGGAGGGGAATAACACGAGACGGGGCTGGTGATGGCAGCTGTTGCTGGGTGGCAACATCTTGTTCAAAACATTTTTAGCTGATGTTGTTGTTCTAGCTACATGTCTTCGTGTAACTTTGGTGCATTGTCATTGTTTGTTGTGCATCGAGTACGTCTCCTTTTTTTTCGCCGCATATATATCATACCCTCTGTCTGCGTATGTTAGTCTATTTGAACTAACTTGCAAGTTGAAGGCGCTCATATCCCTCTTTCAAGTTTACGGTAGTACTGCTACGGACGGCAGGAGCGTTCTCCCGCATCGAGTCATTAGCATGTCTTGGGCTATATGACACAAATGCTCCGGGTCATGCAAGGAGACTTGGAGGACAAACGGCCGCTGTTAGTGCCAGCGATGTGACACGGACATAACATTTAGCTAGGATGTCCGGGTCCGATTGCACAGTGAACACATCGGTCTTGCGGTTCGAGAAGGGATAACGATTTCTTTCACCGTGCCGGCTGCCCCGCGACACAGTGCGTTCCATTACTGGAGCGCTGCACATACTGGGACCTTATTACACCACATTCAGCAGAAGAAAGAAGGATTCAGCTCTTTGCAACTGCGTCAGTGAAGCTCCTTAGACCAAGTGGACTCGCGCTAGCGAGCCCCACCAAAACTAGATATTTCTTGACGTACTTGCTCGACAATACAACCAGTATCGTATACTACTGGGATCTACCCGCGAGTATTTCGACACCGCGGGTACAGTACGCGTTATATCGTACCCGTATCGCCAGTGTTGATGGGTACGGTGTAGGCAGGCCTATCCGCGTTGTCACCCGTGCTATATCCTAAGCCTAGATTGGCTTGATTTTGAAGTGGAGAGAAATGAGAGAGAAAATGAGACACTGGAAAGAAAGGTCAAACGAGATGACTGGAAGAAGGAAGAAGACATGCCTTCAGATCTTGAACGAGGTAGTAGAAAACACGAAGTCCTTCCGGATCTTCACTGTCCTGGATGTCAACCAGGGACCCGATTTTCGCAGTCTAAACAATATTAATGGAGAAGACTGCTATGTGTGTCAGAGAAGGCACAAACCTCAAAGGCGATATGGTCATTTCCAATACGGATTTCGAGCTCCTGCTTGCCAACGATGTTCTTCTTTGGCCAGTTCATGTCATCTTCTCTGTCACGATGCTGAGCTGTTGAAACGGAGAAAGGCTGATCTAATTCTGCGCTTACTTGGTGATTTCGCTCGATTCAACGATTCGCTTGAGTTCCTTGACCACTAAAGGGCCAACCCACACTGGAAATAACATGATCTGAGTCGAGTGATAAGTGGAACCGTGCTGCGTACTCACTTTCTTTACGGATAAGACTATCGTTTCTATAGTTCGAGTTGTTTGCATAACGCAAACGACCATGCGAGTACTCGAATTCGAGGAACTCATGTCCATGTTTGCCTGAGTGGCCGGTGCTGCAAGAAGCTTAGACTTGGGGTGTCAAAGGTCTGATGTCTACTTACTAGTATCTGAATATGAATGAGCATCAGGAATATAAACCTACTGATAATGCGTACCTGAGATAGAACGGGTCGACGTCGTGGGAGGTCATGGTCACAATGTCGATGGTGTCGAGTGTGTCCCTGCCCATTCTAATAGTAGTAATCCGGAGTTTGCCAGATCACGAGGATTGTAGCAAGTTGCGTCAACGTCGCGCTGATCGTCGTCGCGAACCTCACTGCCAGCCTCCAGGGCTTGCAGGATAGGCGTCGCACATGATTTTAGTCATTTTTCACCAACGTACGACAGCGCCGGCACACCCGCTGAACCTACGCCAAATGCACGAGTAAGATACTTGCAGAAAAAGTATCTGTGGTGCTCATGGAGCCTGATGTGGCCGCCATGATAATCCCCTGGTCCCTCCCACAAAAGTATACACTCCATCCCCGCCGCCGAGGTTCACTTCCGCTCACAACATAACGAAGTGGGAGCCGCTTGGGTATTAACACCCCCTACAGCTGTACCATCATGATCAGTGCTGTAAAGCGCGTGAACTTATTCCCTTCTTCGACCTCCAAATAACTATTTCGTTGACTGTCAACGTTATTCCGTATCATGTTCAAGCTCGTGAATGCACATACGCATTATCATGTTCGACACCAAGAGTCGACCTACTGTTCCTCGTCTGCCGAGTGATATCGCACAAGACGTCCTGACAGACGCCCTTGAAGCAACAACAGGCTCAACCCGCACGCGCGTACTAGTATGGCCGTCGGCTAAGTGAGTGGATAGTCTCTCCAATCTCGGAAGGAACTTGCGGCTTGAGTTCCCGGGTCATGCAGCACTTGCATTGTCAGCAACTTGGACGGTAACCCAGTTCGAATCTGAGCTCCTCCTTTCTTTTCTTTTCTCAGATACCGATCTAATAGAACTCACAGAACGTGACAACGCCAATGTACATGATCAGACGGGGTCCTGTCATTCGTTCCCCCAGGTCCCTCTCAAGCAGTGCACCGCGCAGACTCTTCTCCACCTCCACCTCCCCACCCCGACCTCGTGCCAAACGCCCCATCTGCACCACCATCCTCTTAACATCTACCCTCTCCCTGGGTGCACTTACTGTCGGTCTATACACAGATGCAAAGACCTGTCCCTCGCCTCCTTTCAAGCTTACTAACCATAGTTCCGAAACCGGAACCTCATCGTCATTCCTGACGCTCCTCCGGACTTATTTTGTGTATGGACTCATCTCTGTCCCGACGCTCGTAGACCATGCACAGGATATGTTGGACGTGTTGTACAAGGTTCCACTGCTTGGCGGTGTCACGGAGGGCGTCGTGAGGCAGACTTTCTTCGAGCATGTACGTTGTTGTCCGAGTTGTGTGCTACGATGATCACTGACCCCAAGCCCATCCATCGCATAGTTCGTAGGAGGCGAAACAGTACACGAAATATATCCCCTCTTCCCCGAACTGCGGAAAGATAACAAGGGTGTCCTATTGGTTTATAGCGTAGAGGTGGATGAGAACGAGGCTGCCGGTGCAGAACGTCAAGGGGAAGAAGAAGCGAAGGACTTGGGGCAGCCTATACACAAACGGATTGTCGACGAGATGATCAAGAGCATCGACGTTGCTGCTGACTTTGAGGATGGGCTAGACAGCGGCGCTGGGGGAGTGATAGGGAGGCAGACGTGTGTTGCTGTGAAGCTCGTGAGTGTCTCTGGGGAATGCATTTGGTTGTAATGATACGACGCGATTGAGGATAGACTGCGCTCCTCCCCAACGTGCAAGCATTGCATAACTTCTCGTTACATCTTACGCGGACGCGACCTACACTGAGCCCACAGGTCCCGTTCCCTGGAACACCCGCATCTTCGGACCTTGCCGTTCTCGACACGCCTATACTGGAAGAATGCCCCTTGACGGCGGAGAATGTGAGAGAACTCAAGGATTTATATGATGACCTGAACAGGATATGCACGCGTGCTAAGGAGAGAAGGGTAAGAGTGATCCTTGATGCTGAGTACAGGTGCAGTACTCCATAACCCCTTGGGTACCATACGCTGACCCCGTGCTGTATATAGTTGGTATCAACCTGCCATAGACGCGTTTGGACACGCCTTGATGGAGAAGTATAATAGACTGCCCGAGCAGCTGGGCTGGATGACCCGGTGGATGCCCAGATCAAATCCAGCTGAGAAGATGCAAGTCCAGCCGTTAGTATATGTGACGTATCAAGCTTATTTGAGGAGGTCAGTTTTCTCTCCGATTTCGATGTGGGCGGTGTAGTTCCCCCCCCCCCCCCACCGATTGATCGAAGGGGCCGACTGACTTGATCATATTCATCTAGAACTTCCGCACACCTCGCTCGATCGCTCACGCTCTCCCGAGAACAAGGCTACGCTCTAGGAGTTAAGCTCGTCAGGGGCGCATACCACCCTTACGAACTCGCCGCACACCCTCCTACGTCCATTTCAGCTGTAACCAACACACACGGATCCATCTCGATATCACCTGATCCGTACCCCCCGGTACATCCTTCTAAGGCAGACACAGACACGTGTTATAATGAATGTGCTGCGGTACTTGTGCGCGCTGTCGCTGATGACTTGGCCTCCCCTGCATCACCTCTTCGTCCACCACGTGTAGGCGTTCTCTTTGGCACGCACAATTGGCTTTCGTGTGAGTTAGTGCTCGAGGAGCTGGTCAAGAATGGGTTGGCTCGAGAGGACTCGGAAGGAGCTGAGGGCGGGCAGAAGGGAACGTTGATCGTCCCTCCGGAGGTTGCGGACAGGGTTACGTTCAGCCAACTATACGGTATGTTTCTTGTCTTCCGTCCCTTTACTCTTATTATCCGCAGGTTTGCTGGACCCTTACCTCTTTTCGGAAACATAGGCATGTCAGACTCACTCTCAAATTATCTTGTCGGACGTACGAAGAGTACAACGCCATGCGTAATCAAGTACATGCCCTATGGTGCACTCAGAGAGGTGGGTTATCATCTCATGTTATACCGCTGACTTGGACTGAACCTGCTACCTCACCTGTTGATCTCATAGGTAATGCCATACCTCTCCCGCCGCGCTATCGAGAATAAGTCTGTTCTCGGTGAGGGGGGCGCGGTTAGGGAGAGGAAAGAAGCTGCGAGGGAGATTTGGAGGAGGGTGTTTGGCGGTGTGGGACTTTGATTTGAGCGGACAATTAGGCGGTTCACTGGGTGTCCACTGCCGATGGAATGGGATGGAATGCACGATTTCATACCAAGTACTTCATCAATGGGTGGGTTCTGGTGATTCTGATTATAGGTGATTATTTTACACGCGATTAATTATGAGGACAATGAAGTGTCCTTTATCTCGTTGGTCATTTGGATTGCTATTCGAAGCCCTCTATATCATAGTCGACTCTACTTGAGCTTCTGTGCAGATAGCTCGTCGTATCAAAATCTATTCCCAATATATACCTTCCTGCTCGGCGTGGTGCCGCACAGTCTGATACCCTACAAACACTGAGAAAAATAGATCCGAATTGTTCGTTGTGCTCATACTGGCCAGACTCTCGCCTCCTCCATATCGCCTCATATCTGTACATATACCTGGGAGTCACCATAACTTTATTGTGGTTTCTTATTGCATTCCATCATCCTTTGCTTGTCATCATTCCCAAGCCTCAAGGGATGCTCCATCACTCTCTTACATTGCTTAATCCCAACTCCTCTTGTTCCTGTTCCTATTCCCTGATTGTCATTAGTGAGCACTTCTCTGCCCACTCTGCTACATACATATCATATACTTAGTTTTCACTTTGGATTCCTCAGTTGTTCTTTGCCCCTCTTTGGTAGCAGCTTGAAGTGTCAAAGTGCTGACTTACCGATGGCAGAGGTTGGACTGTAATAACCATCAGGTGGTGAACTAGGCCAATGCCCATAGGCATAAGTTAGAAGCCACTGGAATAGGGGGGTGTGCATGTGCCCAGCATGGATGTTTCATTCCACATTCCCTTGTAGACTTTCAAAAAGGAGAAAGGTACAGCATGCCTAAATTGGTCTGGCTGACCACCCACTTACCCCATGTCAAAGACAGGTGAACATGGACTATGCACTCAGCCATGCTCTTGGACACAACATGGCAGGGATCCAAAGGGTCCTCACATTCTATGACATTAATTGTCAATACATGAAGCGCTTCAGACAGAGGGTGTCCTCAAACTCATATCTGAGCATCCCAACTGAGATCAGCCTGATGCCAAGCATCGGCCTATGGCATGTCCATGGCCACTGGAATGAATGCTTTGCAAGATACTCTGCTGGGTTCATTCAAGGAGCTGAGAAAAGGTGGAGGAAAGAAATGGGAGAAAAAAAAAGAAGAAAGCTAATGTGATGGAGGACACTCTGGAGGTTATCTCTAAAACTCTGGAGATTGCAAACATAGTTACCAAAGGTATATTCAAATCTTTAATGGTGTCAAGTCTGGGTTCTTTCCCGGAATTCCCAGAATGTCCGGAAGTGCGCAGGAGGCGGGGTTTTGCGGGAATTCCTGAAAGGGGTCAGAGGGGTAAGGAACTGTGGCTTCAGCTTATGTGCTGCGCCCCTGTACGAGTTTGGTTCCTTAATTTAAGAGCAGAGGGTCAGAGGCTGGTCCTAAGGTCAACTTAAGGACTTAGAGAATTGGAAGGGAGAGGATCAGGAAGGAACAGGATTTAGTTGATATTCAAACTAAGGAAATATCAGAGAGTACATGCGGGTTTATATACTGAAGAGTCCGGAAGATATAAAGATGTTAAAGTACTATTGGGCGAATCGGAGTTTCGGGTTTCTGGAGGAAAGGAAGGAATGAATTGGAATGGCATCAGAATGGTAGAATGATGACTGAAGGCAATGGCGCAATAATTGTGAAGCAAGGGGGAAGGGAATTATTGATAGGAACTGTAAATGTCAAGAAGTGTCAAAGGAGAGTGACATATGTCAAGCGATAACCGAGATAGGGATACGAAAGTCCGGGACGGGAATACGAAAGTCCGGGATGGGAATGCGGGAAGTCCGGGATGGGAAGTACGGGGTTCGGAATGTCTGATGAAAGAGAAATTGTCTAAGGTAAAGTATGAGGGTCGGGGTTCGGGATTTGGTCATAGGGGTTCGGAATTGGGCCGGATTGGTTAGGGAAGTTTCGGGATGTGACAGTATCCCCCTCTTAGGCACAAACCCTTGAGTGCCTGGATAGGAGTCTGTGATAGGGAATAGAAGTATAGCGGAGTTCGAAAAGTGGGGATCAATCTGAGGTGCCTTGCAACTGTTGACTGCTTGTTGTTTAGTTCCACCACCTAACATGTCTACTCACTCGCAATCCGACGACAAAATTGCCTGCCTTCAGCAAGAGGAGGAAGAGCGTGCGCAGGAGTCCGCCCGGAGAATCCAGGAGGCCAGGGAGAAAAAGGCCCGGTGAGAGGTGGAGAAGCACAAGGAGGCGAGGCGGAGGCACGGAAAAAGGCGGAGGAGGACGAGAGAAGGAGGAAAGTGGAGGCGGAGGTCGCGAGGGTCGCGGCCGAAAGATTGTGGCAGGGGTCGCAAGAGTCACAGAGGCGCGGGGTGAGCGGCTCCTTGAGGGGGTCCAAGGCAGGGCCTTCGCAGGTGAGTGCGGGAAGGCCCGGGGGTTGGCTCCCTGGGGCTAATACTCCCTGTGCGGCCTGCGTGAGGGCGGGGGTACCATGTCTGGGCCTGAAGACCGGGAGGTCGTGGTCGTGCGCGAGGTGTGCACAGGCGCACTCATTGTGCCAGGAGGTCAGAGCAGGGAAGCGGGTGGCCGTGGAAGTGGCGTCGCGACGCGGGGGAAAGGACCAGAAGAGGCAGAGGCAGAAAAGTCCGGAAGTCCGGGAGCAGAGCACAGGGGAGGACGAGGAAGATGAGGAGTGCCGGGATGTGCTCGGGGCCCTGACGGAGTCCTACAAGGCCCAGAGGCGGGCCAACAAGGCATACCAGGGGGCCGTCATGGCCCAACTATCGGGGATCCGGCAGGTGCTGTCGGACGGCCTGGCAGCCTTCCTGGTGGCTCAGGGGTCCCGATTTGGAGATTCCGGAGGAAGCTGGGGGGCGTCGGAGTGGAAGGGGAAGGAGAGGGATGATGGGGAGGAAGGTCAGGAGACAGATGGGGAGGATGGGGATGAGGAGAATAGGGATGGGGAAGTAGCGTAGTATCCCATCGCCTTCCTCTTGTACAAGTAGTATGGTTTTGTTTTCTCGTATATCGAAAACTGTATTTCTGGCCTCATCCAAGTGAACTAAGGGGTCCGGACTTTCCGGGATATGTGGAGTGAAAGTCTGAGATGAGTTCTGATGCATGAGCGAGCTCGGTTGCGAGGATCCAAGATGTTTCTTCATCAGTCCCTTCATAACCTGCCCATCTTACCAGGTACAGGAGTTTGCAATTCCTGCATCAGCGGTCAATTTTGGAGTCTAGGATTTCGGAGATTTCATATTTGGGTTCTCCGTCGACTTTGACTGGGGGAGGTGGGGGTTGGATTTGATTCGGGATGGTGTTCGGAGTTGTGGGTTTCAATTGGGAGACATGGAAAATGGGATGGACAGCACGCATGGAGTCCAGGAGTCGGAGGGTGAAGGACAGGGGTCCGGCTTGGGTGATGATGGGATAGGGGCTGAGGTTCTTTTCCGAGAGTTTGTTGGAAGGGCGAGTGGAACGGAAATACTTCGCCTTGATGAACACTTGGTCTCCGATCCGGAAGTCATCGGGAATCTGCAGGTCCTTGGTAGCGTTGCTGGGCGTGAGCCATCTCCGTGCGTAGGAATTCGTGGAGTTCCTGTAGGTCGACTGCATATTCACGGGCGCGGGATGAGGTCAGGTCCCTTTCAGGATAGACCGAGACGTCAGGGTGGTAGCCTTTATTAGCGAAGAACGGGGATACTCCTGTGGTAGCGCTAGGGGCATTATTGTAGGCAAATTCCGCAAGGGGTAGGAGTTCCAACCAATTGTCCTGTTGGTAGTTGCAGTAGATTCGGAGATACTGCTCGAGGGTCTGGTTTGCCCGTTCTGTTTGCCCATCGCCTTTGGGATGATATCCCAAAGTGAAGTGAAGTCGGATGTCAAGGGCTTTCCCAAGGGAACAGAAGAAGTGAGAAACGAACTCAGAACCCCGGTCGGAGGTGATATGGGAGGGAACTCCGTGCTTGGAAAACACGTGGAGCAGGAATAATCTCGCAAGGCTTGGAGAGTTGATAGTGTCATGAGTGGGAATGAATATGGATTGTTTGGAAAGGCGGTCGATGACTACGAGGATTGCGGTGTATCCACCAGAGGACAGGAGTTGTTCGATGAAGTCCATGGAAATGGAGTTCCAGGGCTTTTTGGGGATTGGGAGTTGCTTGAGCATTCCATAGGGGCAGTGTCTCGGAGTTTTAGCGCGGGCACAGGAAGTGCAGGAACTGACATAGTCCTTGACAAAGGTGCGGAGGCCTGGCCAGGTGTATTCCCGGCAGACGAGCTTTAATGTCCTGTTTTGCCCGAAATGTCCGGATAGGGGGTGGTTGTGCTTGTACTGGAGAATGTGAAGACGGAGGTCCTTAGCTTCCGGGACAAAGATGTGATCGTCGAGGGTCAGGAAACCTTCGGGGTTGATGGCCCACCAGGAGTCCGATGAGTCCGGAAGATGGAGGGAAGCTATGGGGTCGGAGGACAGGGAATCTAGGATGTCCTTGTGAATGTCTTTGATGTCAAGCAGGGACAAGGCCCGGAGGACCGGGGCGAGTAGGATAGTGGCTCGTAGGGATGAGGCGAGCTGTTCTTGAGTGAACACCAGTCGGAGGTTATGAGGATTGACGCGAGCATAGTCCTTATCCCCCTCTTTGGGGTAGACGTCCCAGTGTCTAGTGAGGGAGTTGGGTTTAGCTCCTAAGTGTCCGGGGCGGAAGCGGATGACGAGGTTGAACTGGGATAGGAACTCTGACCAGCAGGCTTGCCGGCGGGTCAGGACTTTGGAGATGGAGAAATATTCCAGATTTTTGTGGTCAGTAACGACATCGATAGGGGTGCTGGAACCTTTGAGGTAATGACGCCAATGCTGGAAGGCTTCATGGATAGCGAGGAGCTCCTTATCATGAGTATTGTAGTTGAGTTCCGGGGCTGTCAAGGTGCAGGAGTAGAATACAACGGGGCGGAATTCCTCGTCCGGACACCGGATCGAGAGGATTCCTGTGATAGCATAGTCCAAAGCGTCAGTCTCGACCGTGATAGGGCAGTCCGGAATCCAGTGAGTAAGGATAGGGGCTCGGGTGAAAGCGTCCTTGAGTTGGGTGAAGGCGGAGCAGCAGGAGTTGTCGAAGTTCCAAGGGGTGTTTTTCTGAGTGAGTTGGGTGAGCAGAACAACGATATCAGAGTAGTTGAAGATGAAACGACGATAGAAGTTGGCAAACCCGAGGAAGGACTGGATGTCCTTGACCTTCCGGGGTTCAGGCCAATCTCGGACTGCCTGGACTTTCTCTGGGGACATGGTAAGCCCCTGGGGAGAGAGATGATAGCCCAGGTATTCAACGGAGTCCGAGTGCCACTCACATTTTTCCAGTTTGGCATAAAGTCCGTGTTTCCAGAGACGCCGGAGGACTTCCCGGACATGTTCTTTGTGAGAAGCCATGTCATTGGAATAGATGAGGATGTCGTCGAGGTAAACCACAACACAGACGTCTAGAAGGTCTGCGAAGATGCTATTGACGAACTGCTGGAAGGCCGCCAGGGCATTGGTGAGCCCGAAGGGCATCACCAGCCACTCGTACGAGCCATAGCGAGTCCGGAAGGCGGTTTTCCACTCATCTCCAGGAGCAACGCGGACAAGGTGGTATGCATGATGGAGGTCGATCTTCATATATACCTTGGCGTGGCTAGGGGAATCAAGGAGGTCGGAGATCAGGGGCAGTGGATAGCAGTCTTTCTTCATGATTTTGTTGAGACCTCGGAAATCGACACAGAGGCGGAGGGATCTGTCCTTCTTGCAGACAAAGAGGACGGGGGTGCCGTGGGCGGAATTGGACTGATGGATGAAGCCGTAGTTGAGGTGTTCGTCTATGAATTCCCGGAGGGACTTGAGTTCTGTGGTGGAAACCAGGTAGACAGTCCCAAGAGGAGGGGAAGCACCTTCCTCTAAGTCAATCTTGAGATCGAATTCCCTGTGGGGCGGAAGGGTATCAGCCTTGCACTTACTGAAGACATCGGGGACATCGTGATAGTCCAGAGGGACGGAGGAAAGATCGACTTCTTTGGGGCTTTCAGACATCCCGGAGTTCTGGGATATGGAATGGAGTTTGGAGTCCTGGGGATGGAGGTGAATGCTGAACTGCTCGGAGCCATCGAGTTTGCACGCGCGCACAAAGGCGGCAGCATTGACAAACAAGATGCAAGGAGCTTTGCGAGGCGGCTTGTCAGGAGTGTTGGAGTGAGATAGGGGACCGGGGTCCAGAATCTCCAGAGGTGACATCAGGGGCATTGGCAAGTCTTGAGCCGGCGTTTGGAAAGTGATACTGCCCAGTACCCAGTCAATCAACAGATTGTAGCGGGTGAGCCAGTTGTGTCCTAGGACAAGGGAACAAGAAGAATCCAACAGAGTAATATAAAATGTATCGGAGGTGACAGAGCTGGAAGGGAAACAAACGGAAAGGTCAACAGCACAGGTAATTGTAGAATTGGAAGTACCATCAAAAAGTTTCAAAGACATAGGAGGAATGGAGTATGTCAAAAAATGGTGCTTGTCAACGAAAGTAGTATCAATGAAAACAATCAGTAGAACCACAGTCCAACAAAGCGGGGAAAGCAGAAAATTCGGACAATTCGGAAAGGGAAACAAGAGGCATAAGGGCCTTGGGGTCATAAAGAGCGGACGCATTGAGACGGGTCTCTGTAAGTGCATGGTGGGATTCAACGCAGCCTCCTTCCCATGCGGAGTCCAGAAGGCTGCGCCCTAATTTTTTGCCTCAGGGGTAGAGGCCTCCAGTTTGGCTTCCAGAGCGGAGGAGGTTGTCACTGCGCGGGCCTTGGATGCATGGGAAGTGGACTTCTGGCAATCCTTAGCTACATGTCTGGCGGCTCCGCAGAACATGCACAGCGTTTGCATTCCTCGGAGGTGAGGCATCCATCCTTCCCGAGTTTACTGGAGAGGTCAGATGCAGGTTTAGGGGCGGAGGACTTTGCTGACAAGGACGCGGAAGTGTTGGATGCAGTGGTGGGTTTCAGAGATGGGGTGATCGGAGTACTTTTGGAAGTGGAGGACTGGTTTCCGGAGGGTCGGACTTGGTGAGCGACTTTGGACTTGCATTCCCAATATCTTCCATCAATAGTCTGGGAGAGAGTCCGGAGCTCTCCTAGGGAACACGGTTTTCCGATGCGGGAAAGCTCATCTTTGATGTGGTCTGGAAGTCCGTTGTAGAAGTGGTGTCGGAGGGCTCCCTCGCCATAACCCCGGACCTGGGAGGCTCGGCGATTGAACTCTACCACGTATCTGTTGATATGCTGGGAGCCTTTCATGGATAGGTGGTCGAGTTGGTGTTCAGCATCACCGACGGGGTCATGGGGGCTGAAGTTGGTCTGGAGCTCGAGGACAAATTCCCAATAGTTGTCCGTCCATCTGGAGGAGGTCGGGCTCGAACCATTCGAGGGCCATACCTTTTAGGTAAGACTGAGCAAAGATGACTTTCGCATGGTCAGTCCAGAAAGCGTGGGGGCGATCCTGGAAGTTCAGCTCGCATTGGACCAAGAAGGCCCGCAGCTTGCAAGGGTCGGTCCCATCAAAGGTGTCGGGTTCCCACACCTTCGTACGCGGAGATGAGGAGTTTTCGGATTCGCGGTCGCAGCGCGATAATTCAGCGAGGCCGCAGACTGTGTTTGCAAGTGCCATGATAGGGTTAGGCGGGATGGCATTATCGGGGTTGTCGTCGAAGGGGTTGTCATCATCGGAGGGTTCGGGGTTGTCACTGCTGCCGTTCCCATTGTCAGAGGGGTCTGGGGCGCCCCTGGAGGGGTGACGACCTGCAGGAGTAGGGGTGGAGATGATTTGAGACGGAGGTCTGGCCTGAGAGGCGGAGTTTGATGAACGACAAGTGGAGAAGCTTCGGAATTGTTCGGCGACATTGGGGCCTCAACACGAGGTCATCAGGGAGTGCAGAGCGTCTTCCCGGGCTGCCTCCGACTGAGCTGTGTCAATGCTTTGCATACTGCGTGTTTGGGAACGAGTCTGGATAGTTCTAGACATGCAGATAAGATATGATGTTAGCGAACTCGTAGAGGTTTGAGTTCAAATATACTGTCAAGTCTGGGTTCTTTCCCGGAATTCCCGGAATGTCTGGAGGTGTGGAGGAGGCGGGGTTTTGCGGGAATTCCTGAAAGGGGTCGGAGGGGTAAGGAACTGTGGCTTCAGCTTATGTACTGTGCCCCTGTACGAGTTCGGTTCCTTAATTTAAGAGCAGAGGGTCAGAGGCTGGTCCTAAGATCAACTTAAGGACTTAGAGAATCGGAAGGGAAGGGATCAGGAAGGAACAGGATTTAGTTGATATTCAAACTAAGGAAATATCAGAGAGTACACACAGGTTTATATACTGAAGAGTCCGGAAGATATAAAGATGTTAAAGTACTATCGGGCGAATTGGAGTTTCGGGTTTCTGGAGGAAAGGAAGGAATGAATCGGAATGGCGTCAGAATGGCAGAATGATGACTGAAGGCAATGGCGCAATAATTGCGAAGCAAGGGGGAAGGGAATTATTGATAGGAACTGTAAATGTCAAGAAGTGTCAAAGGAGAGTGACATATGTCAAGCAATAACCGAGATAGGGATACAAAAGTCCGGGACAGGGATACAAAAGTCCGGGACGGGGATACAAAAGTCTGGGACGGGAATACAAAAGTCCGGGATGGGAATGCAAAAGTCCGGGACGGGAAGTGTGGGGTTCGGAATGTCCAATGAAAGAGAAATTGTCTAAGGTAAAGTATGAGGGCTGGGGTTCGGAATCAGGCTGGATTGGTTAGGGAAGTTTTGGGATGTGACAAATGGCACATGTTCTTACCTACTTGTCATCCAAACCCAAGGCCAGTGGGAGAAACACCATTGTCATTGATTCCGGAGCTATGTCCCACATGGTCCCACACCGATTCTGGTTCCGGACTTACTCCCCACTGGTTCCACCTCGCCCTGTCACTTTTGGAGACACCACCACCACCACCACAATTAGAATTGGAACTGTTGCACTTTTCTCCACCATCTCCAGAAAGAAGTATGGAATTGTCCTAACCAATGCCCTGCTCATTTCAGATTTCCTTAATCTCTGTAAACTGCCTCTCTACTGTCTTTCCAGCCAGCTCCAGCATGTGCTGCACCTGAAAGGGAAGAACTCCAGTTCTCATCAGAACTCATCCACAGGGGCTATATCATGCAAATGTTATTCCGGAATGTCCAAAGGAAGCGGCACATGTTGCAGTGGTGTCATATCCCATGCCGTGCAAGTCAACTCCGCATCTCCATGGACTAACTCTGAGCCAAGTCCGTTTTCTGCCTTATACCAAGTCTGTATTCTGCAAGTCCACACCTCCACATCTCCATTCCCATATCTCTGCTGCTCTGCTTATCTTTAACTCTTTCACCCCTGTGCCTTGTTCCTCATGCTTCACACTTTTGACAGACATTTGATGTGCATAATGTCTCCACCTTCTGATACCTCCTGTTCTGACCCCCTTTGACTCATTCCAACTTCCTTTGACACTTCCTGACATCTTCCAACACTTCTGACTCACATTCTGCATGACTCTGGTACTCTGGTGTCACCTGTGTTTACTTGTCCCCATAGTATATAAACCCTTTTTGTATTTGTGTTCAGTAGTTTGAATATCAACTTTGATTACTCCTCTAAACTGTCCAACTAAGTCCCCACTGGATCACTTGAAGCTAGTTTTCCTGTTGTCACTCTGACCCTCTGACATTCAGCCTCCAACCTTGCATCCTACCTTTTCCAGGACTCTGCTCTGCTGCTACTCTACCCCACTGCTGCTCCGATAGATACTGGACTGAACTTGGGCAAGGGCGCAACACATAAGTTGAAGCCAACGTCCGCTCCGCTTCTCTGACAACTTTGGCCAGCCCGGAGGAGATGGTATCTTAACAGGTGAGCCCATGTAGTGCTTTGGTACCATAGTATATGGACAGCCAAGGTTGACAAATAGCCATTGCTCATGGGCCAGCCAATCATCGGCCGACCTTCAAGTTGCACTTGTAGGGCATGGATGGGCCAAGATGTAATAGAAATTCTGTGTGATATGAGTCGGTCAAGGGGTTATTTTAGTAAGAGTATTTTGAGTGGTGGGTGGGTCAATATGTGGTGGTTCTGTGTGATATGAGTGGGCTGAGAGGTGGGTGGGCCGAGGAATACATGACCCTTAGGTCTTGGGTGGGTCAAGGGATGGGTGACCCGTAGGTGTCGGATGGGCTGAGGGATGCATGACCCATAGCTTTTGGGTGGGCTGAGGGATGTGCAAACAGGTCTTGGGTGGGCCAAGGAATGCATGACCCATAGGTCTCGGGCGGGCTGAGGGATGGGTGAATGGGTCTTGGGTGGGCCAAGGGATGGGTGACCCATAGGTCTTGGATGGGCTGAGAGATGGGTGACCTGTAGGTCTTGGGGGGCTGAGGAATACATGACCCATAGGTCTTGGGTGGGCTGAGCAATGCTTGACCTGTAGATATCGGGTGGGCCAAGCGATACATAACCTGTAGAGCTTGGGTGGGCTGAGGGAGGGGTGACCCATAGGTCTTGGGTGGGCCGAGGGAGGGGTGACCCATAGGTCTTGGGTGGGCCGAGGGAGGGGTGACCCATAGGTCTTGGGTGGGCTAAGGGATGGTTGAACAGGTCTTGGGTGGGCCAAGGAATGGGTGACCCACAGGTCTTGGGCAGGCCAGGGGAGGGGCAACACACGAATCCAGGATGGGCTGAGGGATGGGTGACCCATAGGTGCTGAGTAGGCTGAGGACCAGGTGGTCTGTAGGTTGAGGGTGGGCCAAGTCATATTTATTCAATCTATCCTTCATCATAATGGGTGGGCCCATTGAGTCAATGGGTTTGGCTTCATTCATAGGTATGTGAAGACTTTCAGCATTGGACTGGCTGCAGTCACCACCATCAGTGCCTTCAGGATAGCCTTACCCATTGTTGTACTTCAATTAAATCAAGATCAATTTTGACTTGCAGAATTATACACCCATAGGAAACTCATGGCATTTATAGTGGTACAATTACAGTCATTGGCTATATACAAGTCGGGGAAAATCAGATCAAACCTCCATACTGGCATCCATTCCGACTGTGTCTGATTGATCTGATGTTGTAGGGAGGCCTGGGGGAGGAACCAGCACAGGGGGAGCTGAAAAGCCATCCAACTCACCCTCATTTGTCTCCATGCTGTCTAGATGGAGTGGAGATGAGACTGCCCTGGTGCCCTCCAAGGATGGGCCACACAATTGGAGGCTGAGATTTGGGGAATGCTCAGGTTTGGCCTGAATGACAGTGGGAGGCAGGGAGCCAGAACCCTCCAGGTTGAGCATTCACATGTGATGCGAAACTGATACTGTCCTTGAGAGAGGAGCTGGTTTTGATCTGACCAAGCCTTGCTCTTGGACCCTTTCCCAAAGGGCCTCGACTGCCCAAACCAAAGTGCTGAGCTGTTGCTCAAGCACCAGAATCCGTTCCAGCTCCCTTTCAAGAGTGGAAACCCGACTTTCAAGGGCAGTGATGACTGCATCCCTTGAATCATCGGTTAGGTGGGGAGTGGGGACAGAGGCTGGGAGAGGTGGGGTATTGAGAGGCCCAGCCAGGATGGCCCAGCTGATGGAGTGGGATGGGATGGGGTGGGATGGAAGCCACTTTGGGATCACTACACCATCAAAACCTATCAATATCAGTTGGACATATGTAGACTACCAAACTTGCTGAGTTTCAGTTGAAGACTTAAGCCACCAGGGGCGGAGCTTGGGCCGGCTTCGGGGGTGGGGGTCTTGGGCTTTGATGCTGAATGTTTGACCTTCTTCCTTGGAGAAGGATTGGGTGCCAGACTTGCGGCACAATTAGCAGGGGTGGTGGCCAAAACTGTCATGGCCCTAAGCAGTTGACGGGAAGGGGCTTTTGAAGGGGCCCTTGATGCCGCCTTGCTTGGGCCACTGGATTCCTGATGACTCTGTTTGGCTGCTTTCACGAGGCTGCAAGCAATCTTGGATCGGTTACATGGCTGGCATGTGCCGACTGGGATATTGCCCTTGATGGTTCAGGTGCAAGGCCACACTTTTTGGGCACAGCTCTTGCAGACTTTGGAACTGGCCTTTGGGGATGGGGGGGGGAGTGTTGGCGGTGTTTGGACAGGATGTTGAGGGTTTGGGTTCTTTGTCCTTATTGGAGATGAATTTCCGTGATTTGATGGCATGGGACTGAGATCGACGTTTCAGCTGGTTCTTCGACCATCTCCCGGCTTCTCCCCCGAGTTTCCTCTTTGTCACATCCCGAAACTTCCCTAACCCATCCGGCCCGATTCCGAACCCCTATGATCAAATCCCGAATCCTGGCCCTCGGACTTTACCTTAGACAATTTCTCTTTCATCGGACATTCCGAACCCCATCCTTCCCATCCCGGACTTTCCACATTCCTGTCCTGGACTTTCGTATCCCCGTCCCGGACTTTCATATTCCTATCTTGGTTATCTCTTGACATATATCACTCTCCTTTGACACTTCTTGACATTTACAGTTCCTATCAATAATTCCCTTCCCCCTTGCTTTGCAATTATTGCACCATTGCCTTCAGTCATTATTCTTCCATTCTGATGCCATTCTGATTCATTCCTTCCTTTCTTCTGGAAGCCCAAAACTCCGATTTGCCTGAGATATTTCCTTAGTTTGAATAACAACTAAATCCTGTTCCTTCCTGATCCTCTCCCTTCCGATTCTCTAAGTTCTTAAGTTGACCTTAGGACCAGCCTCCGACCCTCCGCTCTTAAATTAAGGAACAGAACTTGTACAGGGGCGCAGCACATAAGCTGAAGCCACAGTTCCGTACCCCTCCGACCCCCCTCAGGAATTCCCATAAACCCCGCCTTCTCTGCACCTCCGGACATTCTGGGAATTCTGGGAACGAACCCAGACTTAACAGTATATTTGAACTCAAACCTCTACGAGTTCGCTAACATCATATCTTATCTGCATGTCTAGAACTATCCAGACTCGTGCCCAAACACACAGTATGCAAAGCATCGACGCAGCTCAGTTGGAGGCAGCCCGGGAAGACGCCCTGCACTCCCTGATGACCTTGCATCGAGGCCCTGATGTCGCTGAATAATTCTGAAGCTTCTCCGCTCGTTGTTCATCAACCTCTGCCTCTCAGGCCAGACCTTCATCTCAAATCATCTCCACCCCTACTCCCGCAGGTCGTCACCCCTCTGGGGGCGCCCCGAACCCCTCTGATGACAGGAACGGTGGCGGTGATGACCCTGACCCCTCCGATGATGACAACCCCAACAATGTAATCCTGCCTAACACTATCATGGCGCTTGCAAACGCAGTCTGCAGCCTCGCTGAGTTATCACGCTGTAACCGTGAATCCGAAAACTCCTCATCTCTGCGTACAGAGGTGTGGGAACCCGACACCTTCGACAGGACTGACCCTTGCAAGCTGCAGGCCTTCTTGGTCCAATGTGAGCTGAACTTCCAGGATTGTCCCTGCACAAAAGTTACCTTCACCCAGTCTTACCCAAAAGGTATGGCCCTCAAATGGTTCGAGCCTGACCTCCTTCAGATGGACGATCCAGACTTTCATCTGGACTGGATGGACAACTATCAGGAATTCATCCTCGAGCTCCAGACCAACTTCGGCCCCCACGACCCCATCAGTGATGCCAAACACCAACTCGACCACCTATCCATGAAAAACTCCCAGCATATCAACAAATACGTGGTAGAATTCAATCGCCTAGCCTCCCAGGTCCAGGGTTATGGCGAGGGAGCCCTCTGACACCACTTCTACAACGGACTTCCGGACCACATCAAAGATGAGCTTTCCCGCATCGGAAAACCGAGTTCCCTAGGAGAGCTCCAGACTCTCTCCCAGACTATCAATGGGAGATATTGGGAATGCAAGTCCAAAGTCGCTCGCCAAGTCTGACCCTCCAGAAACCAGTCCTCCACTTCCAAAAGTACTCTGACCACTCCATCTCCGAAACCCGCCACTCCGTCCAACACTTCAGCATCCTCGTCGGCAAAATCCTCCGCCCCTAATCCCGCATCCGACCTCCAGTAAACTCGGAAAGGACAGACGCCTCACCTCCGAGGAACGCAAACACCGCTTTGACCTCAAGCTGTGCATGTTCTGCGGAGCCGCCGGACATGTAGCTAAGGACTGCCAGAAGTCCACTTCCTGCGTGTCCAAGGCCCATGCAGCGACAACCTCCTCCGCTCTGGAAGCAAAACCGGAGGCCTCTACCCCTGAGGCAAAAAATTAGGGCGCAGCCTTCTGGACTCTACACGGGAAGGAGGCTGCGTTGAATCCCACCGTGCACCTATGGAGACCTGTCTCAATGCGTCCGCTCTTTATGATCCCAAGGCCCTTATGCCTCTTGTTTCCCTTTCCGAATTTTCCGCATTTCCTGCTTTGTTAGACTGTGGTTCTACTGATTGTTTCATTGATACTACTTTCATTGACAAGCACCATTTTCCAACATACTCCGTTCCTCCTATTTCTTTGAAACTCTTTGATGGTACTTCCAATTCTACGATTACCCGTGCTGTTGATGTTTCTGTTCGTTTCCCTTCCGGCTTTGTCACCTCCAATACATTTTATGTTACTCCGTTGGATTCTTCTTGTTCCCTTGTTCTAGGACACAACTGGCTCAGCCACTATGATCCATCGATTAACTGGGTACTGGGCAGTATTACTTTCCGAACGCCGGCTCAAGACTTGCCAATGCCCCTGACGTCACCTCCAGAGATTCCGGACCCCGGACCCCTATCTCACTCCGACACTCCCGACAAGCCGCCTCGCAAAGCTCCTTGCATCTTGTTTGTCAATGCTGCCGCCTTTGTGCGCACGTGCAAACTCAATGGCTCCAAGCAGTTCAGCATTCACCTCCGTCCCCAGGACTCCAAACTCTGTTCCATATCCCAGAACTCTGGAATTTCCGAAACCCCCGAAGAAGTTGATCATTCCTGCGTCCCTCCAGACTATCACAATTTCCCCAATGTCTTCAGTAAGTGCAAGGCTGATACCCTTCCACCCCATAGGGAATTCGATCTCAAGATTGACTTAGAGGAAGGTGCTTCCCCTCCTCTCGGGACTGTTTACCCCGTTTCCACTACAGAACTTGAGTCCCTCCGGGAATTCATAGATGAACACCTCAACTACGGCTTCATCCGTCAGTCCAATTCCGCCCACGGTGCTCCCATCCTCTTTGTCCACAAGAAGTACAGATCCCTCCGCCTGTGTCAATTTCTGAGGTCTCAACAAAATCACGAAGAAAGACTGCTATCCCCTGCCCCTGATCTCCGACCTCCTCAATTCCCCTAGCTGCGCCAAGGTATACACAAAGATCGACCTCCGTCATGCATACCATCTTGTCCGCGTCGCTCCCGGGGATGAGTGGAAAACCGCCTTCTGGACTCGCTATGGCTCATATGAGTGGCTGGAGATGCCCTTCGGGCTCACCAATGCCCGGCGGCCTTCCAGCGGTT
>MU127440.1:12021-28375 GCA_014904945.1 Gyrodon lividus
GAGGAAAGGAAGGAATGAATCAGAATGGCATCAGAATGGTAGAATGATGACTGAAGGCAATGGCGCAATAATTGCGAAGCAAGGGGGAAGGGAATTATCGACAGGAACTGTAAATGTCAAGAAGTGTCAAAGGAGAGTGACATATGTCAAGTGATAACCGAGATAGGGATACGAAAGTCCGGGATGGGAATGCAGAAAGTCTGGGATGAGAAGTGCAGGGTTCGGAATGTCCGATGAAAGAGAAATTGTCTAAGGTAAAGTCTGAGGGCCAGTATTTGGGATTTGGTCATAGGGGTTCGGAATTGGGCCAGATGGGTTAGGGAAGTTTTGGGATGTGACAATATGTCATTTGAGGTGTATGTTAGATATCAAAGTTTGATGGCATCCATGTTATGTAAATTATTAAATAAGGCATGTCGGAACCAACACAAGGGTAGTGATCACAGTGGACACCACCTAAATTTCCAAATGGGGAGGGAAGGTGTCTCTAATAAGATGAATCAAGGGGTATTACAGCATGAAGGAAGATCAATCAGAAGATACTGAAGGTCAGCAATGTTAGCAATCATGTTTACAGCATCTGATGTTGATGAAACAATCCAGGATTTGGGTAGGGACTAACAACACACTACCAACTCTCGAAACACACCCTTTGAACGAAATATCACTGGACATCATGCCTTGTGAACCATATAGTAGAGCTGGCAGTGTATCTATTGGGACCAAGGCTTCCCAGAAGCTGTCAGAAGAGGAAATAGAGATTCTCAAATCTCATTTGGAAGCATGGAAGAACAAGAGGAATGGGCCTGGAGTGTACAGGGCAGTGCATTGTTAAGTCCAGGTTCAATCCTGGAATTTCTGGAGAGTCTGGAGTGCACGGAAAGGCAAAGTGGGTCAGGAATCTCTGAGGAGGGGTTGGAGGGGCAAGGGACTTTGGCTTCAACTTATGTGCTGCACCCCTGTATGAGTTCTGTCCCTTAATTTCAAGGCAGAAGTTTGGAGGACAATCCTAAGATCGACTTAAGGACTGAGAACGGTTTTCAGAGTGAAGTAAAGACTTTGGAGGATAGAACAGGATTTAGTTGATATTTGAACTAAAGAAATATTACAAAGTGAAGTTGGGTTTATATACTGAAGAGTCCGGAAGATATAAAACTGTTCAAGTATTTCAGACAAATCAGGGTTTCAGGTTTCTGGAACAAAGTAAGAGGATGAATCGGAATGGCATCAGAATGATGGAATAATAATTGAGGATGATGGCACAATAATTGTGAAGCAGGGGCAAAGGGAATTATTGATAGGAACTGTGAATATCAAGAAATGTCAAAGGAAAGGAACATATGTCAAGAGATAGCCAAGATAGGAATGTGAAAGTCTAGGATGGGAATGCGAAAGTCTGGGATGGGAAATACAGGATTTGGAATATCAGATGAAGGAGAAATCTTCCAAGGTAGAGTCCAGGGCTTGGGGTTCAAGATTTGATCATAAGGGGCCGGAATTGTGTTGGATGGGTCGGGAAAGTTTTGGGATGTGACATGCATAAGGAAGTGAAGAAGTTAGGTTTGGTGGAAAGGATGAACATAGAGGGATGGGATTGCTGGAAGGAGGTGAGCCCTATATGTATATGTCATGTGGGATGTTCAGCTGATGTTTATATTTTGGAAAAGATGTACAAGAACTGGCTTTACAACCATGGCCGAAAAAGAACTACCAAACTGCTGGTAAAGTATGGAAAGAGTTTCACCACTAGGGATGTGATAAAGGTACAGAAGAGGATGGAAATTCAGAAGATAATAGAGGAAGACAATGGGTCAAAACCTAGAGACAGAGAGATGATAGCTCGGTATCAATGGGCTGTGAACAAGGTGATGGAAAGTCTCACCAAAGAGGAGTTAAAGGAGGCCAAAGCTAAAGCCAAAGAAGAGATAGGCCACCTCCAGAGGTACAGGCAAGGTAAGGGTTGAAGCTCTGGATGGAGGCTGACTGCTAACATCTGACTGTAGAACAGCCTTACAGAAAGGAAAGGGGAGACATTTGTGAGGGAGTTTGCAGAGGAGGTGTGGAAGAGATGTGGGATGAGAGTAGCCATTCTGGCAGCCTGGCAAGAAAAAGCTGGAAAGATCATCACCACTCAGTAAGTGACCAAGCTTGGAATCCACAAGCCAAAGGTATTCAGAATGCTAACCAGGCCATAGATATGATGTTAATGATGAGATTGGAAATAGAGCAGGATTCAATGGGTGGGGTGGAGCTCATCAAAGATGGATGGAGTATGCCAAGATCAAGCTTGGAAACTTGGGATTGTCAGATGGGGGTGAGACTGAAGCCAATGATGAAGCCAATGATGAATCTGATGCTGAGGTTCAGCCATGGAAGAAGAATGAAAAGAAAGGGAAGGTAGATCCAGTCTCAATGGTTAGCAATGGAGAAAAGCTTGGATAACAGACATAAAGGATGTCAGCCTGGAGATCATAAAACAGATCATCCAGGGCTTTGTCACCTTTCACTATAGTAAGTGGATCCAGCTTAGTGAATACCAGGGCTGATTGCTCCCGTAGGGAAGGGTTCAGGAATGAAGGAGCTATCTGTCTTATGGACACATATTGTGGGTCAACAATTGGACTACATGGTCTCCAAGTATTTGCCACAGGGGGTGAAGCTTTGGGAGCCATCAAAGCTCCAGAAAAAGGAGGTAATTTCTATCTTGGACTTCTGAAGAGAGACAGCAATCACATCCGGCGGACGCCCTGAGCTTCTGAAAATGGAGAAATTTGGCAGGCATCCTACAAGACCCTGTGGAGTTGGATTCTAATGAAGAGGCAGCAGCCTGAAGAAGGAAAGCCTCTAAAGGAAAGAGAAAGGCTAGGTCTGAAGATGGACTAACTGAAGGTGAAGGCAGATCAAAATCAAGAGGTCAAGGCAGGAAGGGAAGGAATGCTTCAAGGGTAGTTGACTCTGAAGAATCCAAGGATGGCCAGGACAATGGCAATGTGTCTGGGTGGAGACATGATACTGACAGGAAAGATTTGGAAGGTACTGATGGAAAGCAAGGGCCCAGCCATTTGGGCCATAGGAAGTCAGGGGGTGAGTACATCTCATGACTGCCATATCCAAATAACTCCTGATACAACAAGACATAGTTAATGAACCAAAAAAGTGGGTCATCAGTAGAAGAGGGACTGAGAATGATGAAGCCAAGGGTGAAGGCATCATGGGGCCAAAGCCAACCCCTGCATCAATGGCCAAAACCCGGAAAGCTACTAGACCACAACCCAATGCCAAACAAGTTGAAACAAGGGAAGCAGCAAGGAAGCAGAGTGAGCAACCTTGGAAATCAAGGCCAAAGCCAGCCAGGGCACATTCCGAAAATCATGACAGCTTGGAAGATGGTAAGTGAGTATTATCCTGGGGTTAGCTGTGAGATCAACCTATATTCTTCAGATCAAGAAAAGCAATAGTCAAGGCCAAAGCAAAGCTGAAAGGCACCAACCAAATTCTATGAGGAAAGCCCTGAGGGTAGAGCTGTTCACAAAAGGCAGAAATAAGTTTTGGATTGAAATCCTAAGTACCCACTCATTGTTGATAGACAAAGTTGATACAATAAAATACACTATCTATGTATATACAGTTACTTTACCTCATTCTTGTCAGCACATTGTCCAGGTGGCTGATAGCATCATCAAGCCTTTGAATCTCAGTCGAGATCTCCACATGTCAGTCTGTCAGATACATGAACCTATCCACATAGTGGACAAAGGCCATGATGAGAATCTGTCATGGTGCTGGCTCAATGGGTGATTCTGTGCAAGATGTTGTTGTTGCTGATACCCATTAAACATCAGCTGATCTGCATATATAGTTGAATGGTGACATGAAAATCAAATCAAATGGGACTTACAGTATTCCAACCAAGCTAAGTCCTTGGGCTGAAGATCACTGCCTGGGATTGGGGGCTGTACTATCCTCAATATGTATTCTAGGCATTCCTGAGATAAACAGCCTGCAGGCAATCTCCAACTGAATAAGGCCATTCCAGTATGAATTGGCCCGAGTTGAATTTTGGGATCTGAAGGTTCTGACAAAATCACCCAAGAGCTGCTGGCTGATGCAGCATCAGAAATGAATGGTGGGCTGGGGAGCGGACTATCTGAGGAAGATGGAGGTTCAATCTCCATCAGTTGATCTGCAAGATAATGGTTGGTTTGGGTGAGAAAATGAATTTGTAGGCTTACCATCAAATCTGGCCTGGCCAGGGGCATTACCTTGGGCTGTGTATCAGACATGATCCATGTTAATATGGATGATTTGGTGGGAAATGGTGTGAAATGGTGTGCAAAAAGTATTTCAAGACTTGTGCCTTGTCAATATTCTACTCCCAGACCAAATTTGTCTTTGTGCTCGGGCAATGCCGTCAGTATGCAGTTTATTATTTAAACCTAACCTCAGCTTTGAAATCATTTCACCCCTCTGCTCACATCCACCCAACCTGTCTGTCAAACAATTACTGATTTGAATAAAAATGTCTTCATCTACAAACAACATTTCTGAGTTTGAGTCTTTTGCTGAGAAAGTGGCTCAGCTGATCCAAAGTGCAGTTGCAAAACTTCAAGGGAAGGTGGGAGTGGATGAATGGAAGCAGACAGTTAACACTGTCAATGAAATATTGGTAGGTGGACAGTTCATGACATTAGGTGGGGAGCTAATGATGGAAATAGGGTCAAGTTAGAGAACACCATGTGGCTAGGGCCAAGGTTCCTCCCATGGCCATAGTCACTGACATGGTCATGTATCTCATGGCCAAGGTCATAACCCAAGGATGGCCAAAGGTGGGTTTGATCTTGAAGCCCAGCTCTGAAATCAGTGGCCACCCATGGTCACATCCCCCAAAGCCAATCTTGAAGGAAAAGGGAGTGGACCCTTTGGAAAGGGGGGAAAGGAGCACAAGGAAGGTAAGAGTTCAAAGGATGGGGGAAAGAAAAAGCAGGAGAAGAAGGAAAAGGAAAAGGAGCAGGAGGAGAAAAGGCCAGCTCAGGGAAAGGTAGGCTCGGGTAGAAGAGCAGGAGAGGAAGAGGAAAATTTGGGGAGAAGCTGGGAGAGGAGGTAAAAGAACCAGCCAAAATGTCAGTCTCGGTCCCATGCCATCAAATCACGGGAATTTATCCCCAATGAGGACAAAGAACCCAAACCCTCAACATCTCGTCCCAACACTGCTGCAACCCCCCCTCCATTCCCAAAGGCTGCTTCCAAAGTCTGTGAAAGCTGTGCCCAAAAAGCATCGCCTTGCACCCAAACCATTAAGGGCAATATTGCAGTCAGTGCATGCCAGCCATGTAAATGATCAAAGATTGCTTGTGGCTTTGTGGAAGTGGCCAAAACAAACACACCAGGAATCTGGTAGCCCAAGCAAGGCCACATCAAGGGCCCCTTCAAAAGCCCCTTCCTGTCAACCACTCAAAGCCATGACAGTTTCGGCCACCACCACTGCCAATCACACCCCAAGTCTGGCACCTGGTCCATCTTCAAGGAAGGTCAAACATTTGGCATCAAAGCTGAGGCCCAAGACCCCCGCCCCCGAAGCCGGCTCAAGCTCCGCCCCTGCTGGCTCAAGTCTTAAACTGAAACTTGGTAAGTTTGGTAGTCTACAAATGTTTATATTTCCAACTGATATTGATAGTTTCTGATGGTGTAGTGATCCCAAAGCAGCTTCCATCCCACTCCATCAGCCGGGCCATCCTGGCTGGGCCTCTCAATACCCCACTCCACCTAACCAATGATTTGAGGGATGTAGTCATCCTTGAAAGTTGGGTTTCTACTCTCGAAAGGGAGCTCAAACAGATTCCGGTGCTTGAGCAACAGCTCAGCACTTTGGTTTGGGCGGTCGAGGCCCTTTGGGAAAGAGTTCAAGAGCAAGGCTTGGTTGGATCAAAACCTGGATATATATATATATTCCTCTCCCAAGGACAGTATTGGTTTCACATCACATGTGAATGCTCAACTTGGAGGGTTCTGGCTCCCTTCCTCCAGCTGTCATTCAGGCCAAACTGGAACATTCCCCTAATCTCAGCCTCCAATTGCATGACCCATCCTTGGAGGGCACCAGGGCAGTCTCATCCCCACTCCATCTAGATAGCATGGAGACAAATGAGGATGAGTTGGATGGCTTTTCTGCTCCCCCTGTACCAGTTCCTCCCCCAGGCCTCCCGACAACATCAGATGAATCAGACACAGCCAGAATGGATGTGGATATGGAGGTTTGATATAATTTCCCCCCACTTGTATATAGCCAAAGACTGTAATTGTACTGCTATAAATGCCATGAGTTTCCTATAGGTGTACAATTCTGCAAGTCAAAATTGATCTGGATTTAATTGAACTACAACAATGGGTAAGGCTATCCTGAAAGTACTGATGGTGGTGACCGCAGCCAGCCCAATGCTGAAATTCTTCACATACCTATGAATGAAGCCAAACCCATCCACCCAATGGGCCCACCCATTATGATGAAGGATAGATTGAAGAAATATGACTGGGCTTGGTCCTCGGCCTACTTGACACCTATGGGTCACCCATCCCTCAGCCCATCCTTGACTTGTGGGTTGCCCCTCCCTTGGCCTGCCCAAGACCTATGGGTCACCCATTCCTTGGCCCACCCAAGACCTGTTTGCCCATCCCTCAGCCTACCCAAGACCTACGTGTCATGCATTCCTTAGCCCATCTGACACCTACAGGTCACCCATCCCTCAGCCCACTCATATCACATGAAACACATATTGACCCACTCATCACTCAAAATACCCTTACTACAATAACCCCTTGGCCGACTTGTATCACATAGGATTTTTATTACATCTTGGCCCACCTGTGCCCTACAAGTGCAACTCATAGGTTGGCCAACAATCAGCTGGCCCATGAGCCATGGCTATTTGTCAACCTCAGCTGTCCATATACAATGGTGCCAAAGCACTACATTGGCTCTCACTCAAGCAATCAAAGAGACACAAGGTATCTGGAAACATTGGAAAACAAAAGTGCCATTATGGTCAAAATGATACCTTTGGCCAGAAATGAAAAAGAACATGGTCATTTTCAGACATTCTTCTATAGTCATATATTAGGAACTACTCTGACCATTTTTGCATCCCATTAATCAGCCGTTTTTGTAGTCTTGAAACCAGCCACTATTGTTCAGAGTTTGATGAAAAAGTGCAGAGAACTCACCATAACATCTGGTGCATTCATATGGCAAACCCCCCATGCGTCACAGGTCATTTGGATTAATTAGGCAGATGTACAGTAGCATACAACCTGGTGATAATCAGAATAGCCACAGAATATCAATGTAATATTCGCTCAACTGCATGCAGACAGTTTCTGGGATGAGCTCCTCATGCGTGATGGTGAATATAACTTGGATACTGACCTGGAGGACAACACATTGGACACACACCCTTCTTCCCCCACCATCGAGTCTCACCACAACACTGCTCCAGCTCTTGATCAAGATGACGACAATGGCGACTCAGAATCAGATGAGCCTCAGGCTCTGTCTAACCTCACAATGAAGGTCAAACATGTCCTAACCCAGATGGCTGCTGCCCCTTCCAGTGTTTCTCCATGCCATCAGCTGGGGGGATCCAGGCTGTGTTGCTGATAATCAAGTCCAAGGTGCCCATACTACATTAATGAACAGTGATGAGCTGCCGTTCATATTACAGAACTGGTGGAAGCCACCTCACTCCACTGCTTCCCGGAAATCATGCACAAAGGCAGCCCACAATGTTGTGGAAGACTTTACCCACAAGTGTCTCCGTGATGTTCTTGATTGAAAGCTGGTTGGTGCATCAGAGATTTTGAAATCCTCAAATGACATTTCAGAGGAATTCTACACTAGTACAAACTTTGAGAATCTTGTACTGAAGTTTGAGGAGGTTGCACCTACGTTATGGGCACTCCTCTGCTAGTTAACACACCATTTGATGTGTCTTGGTCACATGCAGCTATGAGCGTGACGCATGGGGGGTTTGCCATATGAAATGCACCAGACATTGTGGTGAGCTCTCTGCACTTTTTTTTTGTAACTCCGCACATCACCACTACGGATGGTATCGAGACTACCGTTTTTGCAGTGACTGTAGTTGCTGTCAAGTTTGGTGACCAACCTCCCGATTTGGATCGTTATGTTGACACACCCCTAAGTCTATATGTCACGCAAGGTCACATCACCTGACATTGGTGGATTCTGCATGAGCCTTGTCAGTGGGGAAGTCGAATATGCTGGCACCACCCGCGTGACCTAAATCGAAGATTACTTTCAAGTTTATAAAGTAGCTCCAGCGAAAATGCACCGCAGCACCACTGGCAGCACTATCTCTACTCTCCCACTTTTGTCACACGACAGGGAAGACGGAAAGATGCCTGCAACCTCTAGACATTCGGTCGCATCCTCCGAGAACCATCATGATGCAGTGCAGGAGGAGGCACGCTATGAGTTATTTGGGCTGAGCTTGGCGCGGATGGAGGGTCATGTGGGCTTCAGAGGACTCTTTCAGAACGCCCTCGTGTAAGGCTCTCGTGCGTGCGTTGATCGATCCTGACGCACGCACCTTTCCAGGTTGGGGGTAACATGCTTCGCAACTTTAGGCGGTTTTGTTAGTATTTGGTATTCTATCGTCCTTACCAGGACACTGACGGTGATTCCTTCTTCCAGCTTTTTGGTTATGATCAGGTAGATTCGATGATGAACGCATGATGACTGATCAGATTTCAATCGAGTGCTTCCGAGTCCAGGGCGTCGTCAGTAACGTCCTTGCCATCCAATCTTTCGGCGCTGCATTTCCAGATATTTACACGAGTGCTACTCTCAAGGTCAGACATTCTATTACATTTGTGAAGGTGTACCAGAAGTTAACTAGAGCTTCTAAGGGATGGTTCGTTTCAACACTGCTGCTAAGTTGGTGATTTTTTGAAGTGGTTTGACAATTCACCTGACGGCGTTGCTCAGCTGCATGGTTTGGATCCCTTGTAAACGGCCCCATTTGCGACAAAGTTTGCCTCCTATGCCATTCTCCTGGCGACACCGAAGCTAATAGAGGTCCTCAGATCGGACGGAAACGCAATATCATGTGCAATGTGGTGATATTTCTTCTCGGAAGCGCTCTTCAAACCGGTGCGACCTCTCGAAGTAGGTGCCACTCAACCCCTCAGTTGTCAGATAACTTACTCGAAGTTTTCCAGGCTATCTTTTCGGCGGTCGCGCAGTTGCTGGCCTCGCAGTTGGCGCCCTGACCCATGTGGTCCCGATGTACCTGGCTGAGATTTCTAGTGCAAACATCCGAGGATCCCTAGTTGCTCTGCAACAGCTTTCCATCACCCTTGGTGTAAGTTCAACGGTCATTCTGTTTTACATGTGCCAACATTGACATTCATTTCGCAGATCCTTGTCAGCTGTGAGTTCGCGGTGATGCACAGTTCAGTGGGTGCCTGACCCGCGGTCCAACAGACTGGCTTGCGTATGGCACGTCACATATCGGCGGAACCCGCTGTGCACCAGGTGTGCCCTACACGGGACCCCTCTTAAACGGAAGTCCCACTTTCGATCCGTACCACGACGTTCCTCCAGGTGGCTGCACTGGTCAGACCCAAGCATCATGGAGGATCCCAATTGGTTTCCAGATGTTGCCAGCCTTGGTATTGTTCGCTTTCTCGGATACACGATGTCGCTACTGACATAATAAAAGTGTCTTGGAATCGGAATGACGGTCATGCCTTACTCACCTCGTTGGCTCATGGAACAGGGTCGTGAAGACGAGGCACTACAAACGCTTTCCCTGCTCCGCCGCAAGCCAATGAATGGAGTTACAGTGCGCTACGAGTTCCTGGAGATCAAGGCTGAGGTTAGATACGCTCGTGAGGTGAAGGACCTCTTATACCCCGATGCTGGAAGATTCAGGCGCTTCGTCAATAATTATTTGGAGCTGGTTGCGAGCTGGCCAAAGTTCAAGCGATTGGCGGTGGGTTGCTTGACGATGTTCTATCAACAGTTCATGGTATGTCTTTGCATGTACGTTGCAGTCGCTTGATCCTGCAGGGAACTTGTTCAGGGTTGCAATGTACGTCTTCTTCGACCGACGTTGTCGAGACGCGTTGGCTAACAGTGGTTACTAGGCCATCATCTACTATGCTCCTACAAGTGAGAAGCTTTGCCTTTACCATGGAAGTAAAATTCATCTCCGTTCGAGTCTTTGGCCAGCTAGGTCTGGATCCCAACACCACATCCCTACTCGCCACCGGTGTCTATGGAATAGTCAATGTGAATCTTTTCTAATCTGTTGTGTCTCGCTCCACATTGTCGCCTAATTCTTCTTACAGACATTGGCTACTCTTCCAGCTATTGTTTTACTGGACACCGTCGGCAGACGTCCACTGTTAATGTGGGGTGCAGCTGGATGCTCTGTTTCCCTTGTGATAGTCGGCTCTCTTATCGCTGTGTTCGGTGATAACTGGCCAGCGCATACCACTGCAGGGCGTGCAGCCATAGGTAAGTCTATTCGATGAATCACCTAGCTTCAGCTGACAAGCCTCTACCAGCTTTCGTGTTTCTGTACGATGTAAACTTCTCCTATTCGTGGGCTCCCATCGGCTGGGGTACGTCGTGGTAATCCTCTGTTTGCCTTCTCCTGGACCGAAGATTTACCGTGGACAGTTATTCCTAGTGAGATCTTTCCCTTACATCTCAGGTCGACGGGTATCTCTATTACCACGTCAACTACCTGGATGTCCAACTTGTAGGTTCTCTTGATGTCTCTTGACTGAGAACATGCCTATTGATGTCCCGAAATAGTATTATCGGCCTGGCGTCGCCTCTAATGTTGACGCGGATCCCCTACGGAGGGACGTACTACTTTTTCGCGGGATTCTCCATCCTTGCGTTCTTCACAACACGTAGGTTAGCAAGCTCGAAAAGGAAATACAACTGCCTCATTTTCATCTCCAGTGATATTCTACCCAGAAACCAGAGGAAGGGTAAGAGCTTGCCAGAAATGCTGCTAGTCTTACTTTTCGTGGTTGACTGACCCTCCAGACTCTCGAAGAGATGGACGCTGCGTTCGGCGACAATGCCACTGACAAAGAACGAGAACATATGGAAATGATCTGTCGAGAACTAGGGCTACCTGTGGAGGTATTGCTTACAGTATAGATACGGGTGCTCCGATTTTGATGGTATTAGTTCGTGTAACACTACTCCACGCTAGAAGAACTCGGCGATTTCTTGAGATTCGTGACGCGAACATTGTAACGAACTTAAACGACGACAAACCTGGAATCATTAAGGAATGCAGACGAAGTCAGGTCCGCCACCTGCAATTGGGATGCCCCAGTCGCCTCGAGAACATGTGCCCAGGATCCTCTATGGAATGCGGGACGTCCGTGCTCAAAAGAACCATCGACTTCGACTGAGCGCATACCCCAAATGGAAATAGCATTCGGTGGACCTCGATCACCGTAGTTGTCGGCGTCGTGTGGCCAATCATCGATGTTGTGTAGGTCAATTGTACATATAGTTTTGCTAGTTCGTGTAAATCAATTGTATGTGTAATTTGTTAATGTCAAGTATTACAAAAAATACATGCATTGGTACAACGACTCTTTGCTGATGCAGTCAGATTTTTTTCCACAGGTTTATCAATGACAACAGAAATGTAACCTCCACCAGTGACATCCTCTCACCTGTAAGCTGCATTACAACTGTCTGTGTTGGTGTATGAATATTAACATCTGGTACACTGCATCTATGAGCAGCAAGATATGTATGTAGTGGGCAGCCAGCTTGCCAAGTGGCTGGACTCGAGTTTGGACTTGAAGGTGACAAAATAAAAATACAGTGAACTCCAGAACTGGAACACCAATTCCACACTCCTCGGGAATGTCAGAGTTTGTACCTCTGCTCCACCACCAGATGGAACTGCTTGGAATTGGTCTGGAACTTGCATGGACTCTTATTGCACCCCATCATCCTTTTCTTGTCATCACTCCCAAGCCTCCAGGGACACTCTGTCGCTTTCTTACATTGCTTAATCACATCTCTTCTTGTTCCTGTTCCTATTCCCTGATTCACATAATGTAGTGCTTTGGTACCATAGTATACAGACAGCTGAGGTTGACAAACAGCCATGGCTCACAGGCCAGCTGATTGTTGGCTGACCTACAACTTGCACTTGTAGGACATGGATGGGCCAAGATGTAATAATAGTCCCATGTGATATGAGTCAGCCAAGGGGTTACTTTAGTAAGGGTGTTGAGTGATGGGTGGGTCAATATGTGGTGGTTTCATGTGATATGAGTGGGCCGAGGGATATTTCAATTGACATTTCATCAGTAATGGGTGGAACCATCAAATGGTGAGGGTGTACCATGGGGATGGAGTGGGCTGAGGGATGGGCAACCTGTAGGTATTGGATGGGCTGAGGGATATTTCAATTTGCATTTTGTTAGTAATTGTTGGGCCCATTAAATGGTGGTGAGGGTGTACCATGGAGATGGGCCAGGCCAAGGGAGGGGTGACCCATAGGTCTTGGGTGGGCTGAGGTATGGATGATCTGTATGTCTCGGATGGGCTGATGTATGTGCCATCTGTAGGCCTTGGCTGGCCCAATGTATGCACAATCTGTAGGCCTCAGGTTGGCCAAGGGGTGGGTGGTTTGTAGGCTTTGAGTGGGCTGAGTCATAGTTTTTCAATCTATGCTTTATCAGTAATGGGTGGGTCCATTGAGTGGATGTGTTTGGCTTCATCCATAGGTATGTGAAGACTTTCAGCATTGGGCTGGCTGCAGTCACCACCATTGGTACTTTCATTCTCTGGGTCAACCTTTTCTCAAAGTTCTCTGGCTTCTCCTTCTCCTGCTCCTGTTGTCCTGCTCCTGCTCCTTTTTCCAAAGGGACCATTCCCCTTCCCTTCAAGATTGGCTTTGGGGGATGTGACCATGGGTGGCCACTGATTTTTGAGCCAGGCTTCAAGATGGCGCCAACCTTTGGCCATAGGATGCATGACCATATCTGTGGTGATGATGATGGGCAGAACCTTGGCCCCAGCCACATGGTTTTCCCTAACTTGACCCTATTTCCATCATTAGCTTCCCACCTAATGTCATGGACTGTCCACCCACCAATATTTCATTGACAGTGTTCACTGCCATCTTCCATTCCTCAATTCCATGTTATAGTAGAACTGTTTTACCCCATTCTTTTCTTCCTCGTGTGACCTTGTACCATCACATGACTTCCCTTTCCTCTTATGGCTCTTTGTATGACCAGTGATCCCAGGCAAAGTCCCTGGCCTTATCTTTCTTCCATTGCATTCTATGACCTTCTGTCCAATGGCAGATATCCCTCTTATCTTTAGCTACCTTTCTTGGACATTACCAACACATAGCTTAACCAGCTATCTCTTGGTCTGAGAACTTGCTTCATCAATTGGCCTATAGTCTGCCAGTAAAGACTTCCAATTTAGATTGTCCTACTTGACAATAGGACATGTTGATGTTATCTGATCAAGTTCTTATGACCTCATCAGTGTAACACTCTGCTTCTTCAGAGCCCAACTTCAGACCAAGTCTGTTTTCCACTTTACACAAAGTCTGCATTTCCACAAGTCTGCACCTCCACTTATCTTTAACACTTCTACCCCTGTTCCTTGTTCCTCATGCTTCGTACCTTTGACAGACATTTGACATGCATAATATCTCCACCTTCCAATACCTCCCGTTCTGACTCCCTTTGACTCATTCCAACTTCCTTTGACACTTTCCGACATCTTCCAATACTTCTGACTCACATTCCACATGACTCCAGCACCTCAGTGTCACCCATGTTTGCTTGTCACCATAGTATATAAACCCCTCTTGTATTCTGTATTCTGCAGTTCAAATATTGACTTTGATCACTCCTCTAATCTGTGTGACTAAGTCCTCACTTGACCACTTGTAGCTAGTCTTCTCATTGTTACTCTGACCCTCTGACATCTGACCTCTGACCTTCCCCCTACCTTCATCACAACTCTGCTCTGCCACTACTCCATTAAATACTAGACTGAACTCAGGCAAGGGCACAACACATAAGTTGAAGCCAAAGTCCACTCTGCTCCCCCAACAACTCCAGACAGCCCAGAGGAGACAGTATCTTCACAGGAAGACATTATATTCAAACAAGTAATTTGTTGACAGATAAGTTGGGTGGATGTGAGCAGAGGGGGGAAATGATCTTGAAGCTGAGGTTAGGTTTAAATAATAAACTGTGTACCAATGGCATTGTCCAAGCACAACAACCAATTTGGTCCAGGAGTAATATTGACAAGACAGAAGTCTCAGAATACTTTTCATACTCCACTTCACACCACTTCCCACCAACTCACCCATATTAACATTCATCATGTTCAATACACAAACCAAAGGTAATGCTCCTAGCCAGGTCAGATTTGATGATAAGCCTACAAATTCATTTTGCTCACCCAAACTGATCATTATCTTCCAGATCAGCTGATGGAGATTGAACCACCATCTTCATCAGATTCATTCTTAGCCCCATCCATTCCTTCCCAGACTTTGTCTTGGGACTTCTCAACCCCCCAAGGTTCCTCTATGAATTTCCCACTTTCATTTGAGCCCCCTGAGGTTCCTAGCGGCCTAAGTGCCAAGTCCACTGCATCCAAAGATGTGAGGTTTCCAACACCTCCAGCCATCCCTGATGGCAGTCCAGAGCTGCCAACTCCACCCATGCTTGACGACAGTCCTTTCCCCAGCCCACCATTCATTTCCGATGCTGGATCAGCCAGCACCTCATGGGTGACTTTGTCAGAGTCATCAGATCCCAAAATTCAACTTGGGCCAATTCCTACTGGCATGGCCATATTTGGTCAGACATTGCCCACAGCTGTTTATCCCAGGAATGGCTAGAATACATATTGAGGATGTCAAGTACAGCTGCCAATCATGGGCAGTTGTTAGGATACTGTCTCCTCTGGGCTGTCCAGAGTTGTTGGGAGAGTGGAGCAGACTTTGGCTAAACTTATGTGTTGCATCCTTGCCCAAGTTCAGTCCAGTATTTAGTGGGGTAGTGACAGAGTGGAGTAGTGACAAAGGTAGAAGGGATGGTCAATGGTTAGAGCAATGACAAGAAGCCTAGCTTCGAGTGATCAAAGTGAGGACTTAGTCAAACAGAGTAGAGGAATGATCAAAGTCGATATCCAAACTGTGGAATACAGAATACAAGAGGGGCTTATATACTACGGGGACAAGTAAACACCGATAACACCGGAGTACTGGAGTCATGTGGAATGTGAGTCAGAACTGTCAAGGGAAGTTGGAACAAGTCAAAGGGAGTCAGAACGGGAGGTATTGGAAGGTGGAGATATTATGCACATAAAACACATGTCAAATGTGAAGCATGAGGAACAAGGCACAGGGGTGAAAGTGTTAAAGATAAGCAGAGGAGCAGAGATACAGAGACAGAGATACAGAGATGTGGACTTGGCCTGGAGTTGGGTGCTGGAGAAGTGGAGTTGACTTGCATGGCATGGAATATGACAGCAGTGATCTTCAGCCCAAGGACTTAGCTTGGTTGGGATACTGTAAGCCCCATTTGATTTGATTTCCATTTTACCATTCAAATATATGTACAGATTGGCTGATGTTTGATGGGTATCAGCAACAACAACATCTCACACAGAATCACCCATTGAGCCAGCACCATGACAGATTTCTCATCATGGCCTATGTCCACCATGTGGATAGGTTCATGTATCTGACAGACTGACATGTGGAGATCTCAACCAAGATTCAAAGGCTTGATGATGCTATCAGCCACCTGGACAATGTGCTGGCAAGGACAAAGTAAAGTAACTGTATATACATAGATAGAGTGTATTTTAGTCTATCAACAATGACTGGGTACTTGGGATTTCAATCTGAAAGTTATCTCTGCCTTTTGTGAACAGCTCTACCCTTGAGGCTTTCCCCACAGAATCTGCTTGATGCCTTTTGGCTCCACTTTGGCCTTGACTGTTGCTTTTCTTGATCTGAAGAATATAGGTTCATCTCACAACTAACCCAGGATAATACTCACTTACCATCTTCCAAGTTGTCATGAATATTGACTAAATCCTGTTCTATCCTCCGAAGTCTCTGCTTCACTCTGAAACCTCTCTCAGTCCTTAAGTTGAACTTAGGATTGTCTTCTGAACCTCTGCCTTGAAATTGAGGGACAGAACTCATACAGGGGTGCAGCACATAAGCTAATGTTACTTGTGGTGATTGTCTATACAGCGCTGACATGCGCTCCATTCACTTTCTAACCTATCTCA
>MU127440.1:28420-61577 GCA_014904945.1 Gyrodon lividus
CCATTGCTCTACACAAGTAGATCAATGACTTGTACACTTTACTGTAGTGTTTACCTTTGTTTACATTAGGTCGCACTTAGCCCTCAGAGTCCACTGTAGTGAGTCTTTGGTTACTCACTGTGGACTCCAGTCCCAAGCATATTGCAGCTGAAAACAAGCAAGTGCAGCTGAATACACATGAGTGCAGCTGAAAATGCATGGGCAGGCCTGAAACAAGCAAGCAGGCCAGAAATACAAGCAGGTGGCACCGAATATGAGCAGGTGCAGCTGAAAACGCGCCGGTGGAGTTAAAAACCATGGGTTAGGGCTGGGTTAGGCTGAATATGGGTGGGTGGCTTGGATGTGATTGGGATCTTGATGCCGGAAGGTGAAGGGGAGTGACTGGGAAGCCAGAGCAGGATCCATCACTGAACCATGGTAAGGGTGACTGGATGACCAGCTTGAGTTCAGAATGGGCAGCAGCAACGGATGGATGGAATGGGGAATTTGGGGGCCAGTGATTGGACCTGGGGAAGGAAACATGCTGCTGGTGTACAAAAATTGAGTGTGATATGTACTAACATTGTGTGGCAGCACTGCCACACTGTGACAACTTGGCCCTACCTCCAGTGCACTTTGCTGGCTTGGACTATGTGCTATTGTCAAGTCCGGGTTCAATCCCGGAATTCCCGGATAGTCTGGAATGCGCAGAAGGGCAGAGTTTGGTGGGACTCCCTGAGGGGGGTCAGAGGTGTAAGGAACTTTGGCTTCAGCTTATATGCTGTTCCCCTGTATGAGTTCTCTTTCTTGATTTCAGAGCAGAGGGTCAGAGATCAATCCTCAGGTCAACTTAAGGACTGAGGTGGTTTAGAGTGAAGCGGATCAGGAAAGAACGGGATTTAGTTGATATTCAAACTAAGGAAATATCAGAGAGTACAAGCGGGTTTATATACTGAAGAGTCTGGAAGATATAAAGATGTTAAAGTATGTTGGATGAATTGGAGTTTCGGGTTTCCGGAAGAAAGTAAGGAATGAGTCAGAATGGCGTCAGAATGGGAGAATAATGACTGAAGGCAATGGCACAATAATTGCAAGGCAAGGGGAAAGGGAATTATTGATAGGAACTGTAAATGTCAAGAAGTGTCAAAGGAAAGTGACATATGTCAAGAGATAGCCAAGATAGGAATACAAAAGTCCGGGACGGGAATACGGAAAGTCCGGGACGGGAAGTACAGGGTTCGGAATGTTTGATGAGAGAGAAATCATCTAAGGTAAAGTCCGAGGCCTGGGATTCGGGATTTGGTCATAGGGGTTCGGAATTGGGCCAGATGGGTTAGGGAAGTTTTGGGATGTGACAAGTGCATTAGGTACAAAGGTCTCCCCAAACCATTCTTTGCAGAGCTCCCAATCAGTTCACCCATTTGGTGATGTCACAATCCTAGTCAAATAATTAATATTTCAAATAAACGACAGCCTGAGGAGAGTGCACTCACACCCCTATCCCCTCGATGTCTGAGTGATTAGCTAGAGGTCCTTCCTTCATAACAAAGCATGGTGGCATTGTGGTTCCAGCTGCATTGACACATTCAAGCATTGTGACTAACTCGAGATTATCACTATGCAGACGATAATATTCTTTATCTTCTGTCTAAAAAATAAACTTCATTCCAGAATCTTTTCTCCCGCCACCCATCTGGCTGCCCTTTTTGTCCCTATTCCAGTTGTGCTCAGGAGGGATGCCACCATATTTTTCTTCCACCTTACTCTGCAGCTGAAACTATTCTTTGATTGTATTGTGGTTAAAGTTCTGTGCTCATTTTGGATCGAGACCATGTGGTTTTACTGAGACTAGGCAGGGGTGACATTGAATGAAGTGCTGAACCCAGTTCTTCCCAGGCTGCTTACCACAGATTTCATATACATTCGACAATAAATTTGTTGGATGTAGAGGGGTTGCAGAACTGGGATGGGGCTGACACCATGCTACTATTGTAGCCTCCTGGACATCAGTGAGAATGCAAAGCTTGGCATAGCCTTCAGCTCTTGTTCTGTGAGTCCCATGTGCTTGATTCAACACAGTCTGCCTTGCAACCTGCCAGTGGGAAGACTCAACCCTCAGTATGTGACCAGTTAAAGAGATGAATCCAAGTTTGGACAAACCCCTTGAGCAGTTGCAGCTGCCCTGTATGAACAGTAGATGCCCTGGGCAACTCCTGAGATGGCAGCTTGGCTACAATCCTCATAACTTGGCTGTGTAGACTCAGGTAGAGTTACATGCTTGATCCACTGCCCCATCTCTAGCCATCACCCAGGCTGCCAGTGATTGTGGCTCTGCAGTGTCAAACTTCTGCAGATTCACACTCCAACTCGGCACCACCATCACTTTCTGTGACTTTGCATCTTATCACGTTGTTTTTGCTAACTCAATGAAAAATGCATAGATCAATGTGGTTTAACTTTGTAGTAGCTTAAAGTATGAAGTAGATGTATTGTGGTCATACAGATAAAGTTTTGTAAGAGAGCCACAATGAGTTTCTGCAACCTGACCAAGTATTAGGGTGACCAACTCCCTGGTAAGCGATAGTAGACATTACAGTCAACTCGTTTCTCGAGGATTGCCTTTCGTGGTGCCGAAACACTTTTTTTTTTGGATGGTCCAGGTTTTTATGTTCGACCCACCAAATGAAGATATTAAATAAGAGAAGTTAGATTAATATGACATGGCCACAGAAAACGAACGAAAGGAGCCAGTGAGGAGGGTCACGTGTAGGCAAGGGGCGTGGGAATGAATTAGAGCCTTGGTGGGCATTGGCACATTGGCACACTTCCATTCACTAGACCCAGCAAGTCGCGTCAATATGCTGGCTCGTCCGTCGCGAACATCACTTCCAGGACTTGCAAGATGGGCACGATACAGCAGCGGACACTTGACGTCCGTTCTTCTTATCCTTTGTTTTCTAATGTCTTACAAAGTTGAATTTTTACAGCGCTGGTACACCCACCGAACCCATGCCGAATGCACAAGTAAAGGATGTAGAAGCAGTACATGTGGTGCTTACAGAGCCTGATGTAGCTGCCATGATAATCCCTGGTCGGGGATTGTACCCTTCCACGAAGATTCCACGTACACACTCCATCCCCGCCGCCGAGGTTCACTTCCGCTCACACCACCATTACTTCCTCGACCTCTTTGCTCATTTTGCCGGACATGCAGCGAGCGCGCTTGGTATCCCCGCATCGCGCCCTGTTCCCCTCCCAACACAACGCTCAATATGGACCGTCATTCGTGGCCCGTTCATACACAAGAAAAGTCAGGAAAACTTTGAACGACGGGTACACAAACGGGTTATCAAGGCGTGGGATGCGGACCCGGAGGTTGTGGACAGGTGGGTGAAGTACCTCCGGAAACATCAGATGCCGGGTGTTGGTATAAGAGTGACGAAGTGGGAGAGGGCGCCATTGGGTATCGGCCAACAGATATTCGAGCATGCCATAAATAAAGTGCGCCCGCACACCAGGGCGACGGACGTCAAGGCGCTGGCGGACAAAATTGTGGAGCAGGAACTGTTGGCAGCCAGCGAGGCGAGCGAGTCCATAGAACCATCTGCTGTCAAGAAGTTATGACATTATCTACTCATGATTAATTGATTTCATTCTTCGGCATCTGCATCGCATGTAATACCTGCCCCAATACTGTTACAAACATCATTGCCCGAGGTACAACACGCACCACCTGGAAGAATCCCCCATAGCAGGACATCAAAAGTCGATAACATGGAATAGTTAATGTCTGTGAATACAATCATGGTGCTAACGGAAAGGGGGAAAAGCTGCCAACTGGAGAGCGGAAGTCACGACGTTCACTTTTCAAACTGGTCCTTGACATACTGTCGTATCACATTCGTCATCTCACGTTTGACTGCCAAAGGTACACTGGCTGTAATCCAGCAACATGAGTGGTGTATCCTCAGGCTTGAAGAAGCAAGGAATGCGTCTACCTTGAGCGTGTGGCAATATCTCCTCCATGATAGTCCGGAACGAAAGTGGGTCCATCGCCCGTGCGCATTCTGCGGAGCCACTCCGTGTCAGCCCTTTCTCCGCCATATGTTAGACGCTAGAGGTCAAATAAATATACCCTTTGCACGATGACCGAGCTCATCTGACCACCCATTTTCCGAGAGCTTGGACGAAAGAAGGCGAAGGATTCTTCAAATGAATGGAACCGACGTGGCATGAGAACCCAAAATATGGCTGAAAGAAGAACCAAGACGTACCTGTCCCACTCTCCACTCTCGACCATGCGTCGGTGAATCTGGGCATAGAATTCCTCTGTTTCAGACGATGACTTAGACATGCGTAACAGAGGAAAGTCTGATTGGATGACAATGAATAACTGTCAGGCTGAAGCTTGGGCCCTTCAGCAGCTGAGATTATTCGTTGCTGCGCTGGTGTGCCCCCTGGTGTGTGAGCGACGTGATGTCACAAGAAGGCGGTAGCTAGCTCAGCGTGAAAAACCAGTCGTGGAAGTCGCGCAATAGAGACAAAAGTACCTGCAGTACCTGTAGCTACTAGTTAATAGTGGTGTTCAAAACAACCTTTAGATCGCCGTGGAGCACGTAAGAAAAGGAAATCACGACATCACCTAAGCAGTGCCGACCCCCCGGAACCACACCTCGTACTCCCGAAACGGCCGTCAACGACGTCGGGCGAGACTGCGCTTCCACTCTCCTCTCAAATCTCCTTCGTTACATTCCCACCCACCCTTCTCGCCCTCTCGTGCTTCTCGCGTCGTCCGGATGGTGCCACAACGAGTCACAAATGGGCTGCTTCTTTCAAGATGCTTGGACAATGGACCCGGCCTGCACTTGGGCTGCCGTCAAGTGCTTTACGACGCTGACATTGTGTTCAGCCAAATGTAGGTCCTCCTCTCTTCATTTCACACCGGATCCCAGCCTTGCTCACATCGCGCCAAGTTACCAAGCAAGTCTGCGTGCCCCATGACAAGGCCAGTGATTTGGCTAGCCATGGGGCATTCACATTTTGGCTGGCGCCACCACGATTTCTCCCCTTTGTGCGTGCCCCATGGAAAACTGGATGAAAACCCAGCCATGGGGCACGTACCTTTCCTTTCGGTAAGGTACGTCGTCTCTCGTCATTCACCTTCCCTCTGTCTCACCCGTCGTCCTGTCACAGCCTTACCCGTGGTCTGGGATTTTTTCGTGTCACCACGCACAAACGTGCACGTCGCACAAGTCCGTTTTTGGCGTTTTCGTACCCTACTTGTAGCAAGGCGCTGCTTCTGCCTCCCACTCCTCGCTGACGCGTAACCAGCGGCTCGGAACAGCGTGGAGACAGAACAGGTCACCCTGCCTCGTCGCTTCTGGCAGTTGCTTGTGCAACTCACCAGTACAATTTCAATTTAGTTTTACTCCCGCTATGCACCGAAACTGATCGAAATCCCATGTCAGCTCGATTCCTGCCAAACCTGCCATCTACTAGACACAAAACTGACATGCACTGGGAGTCTGTGTCAGCTGTTTGTGTATGTACTACCTCCCTCGTTGTCTCACCCTTCCCTCCTCTTGCAATCTTTTTCTTTCGTTGCCACACTTGTCGTCTACTAGATATTACATAAGCAACTAGTTTGTATACCGCCAATCACAGGGGCTGGCTTGCAGCTCTCTTTCCATTCAACACCCACTGCTCCATATCAGATAATATATTGATTCCACACCATAGCTGTCTATCATGCAGCCTGAACCTGTCACCATTCGTGGTATGGTAGAACCGTGCTAGCCCCTTTGTTTTTCTTTTCTCTTCATCACGTGACACTGTACCATCACATGACTTCACTTTCTCTTTATGGTTTGTTGTACAACCAATGACTGCAGGCAAACTCCCTGGCTCTATCTTTCTCCCTTGACCTTCTGCCCAATGGTGTATATCTCTCTTATCTATAGCTACTTTTCTTGGACAATCCCTACTTAGGATATCTTGGTCTGTGTGCTGTCCTCTGTAGTATAAAGGTCTGTATCCTACTTGGTTACAACCCAAGCTAGATCTATACAATTCATAGCTTAACCAGCTATCCTGTTGATCTGAAAACTTGCTTCACTTGCTTGGCCTATAAGTCTGCCAGTAAAGACTTCTGATCTAGATTGTCCTACTCAACACTAGGATATGTTGGTGTTATCTGACTGAGCTCTCATGACTTGATCAGCATAACAATTTGTGTCCCTGTCCTTGGCCATGTCTCTGAGAAGCAGGTGAGGAATATACAGTAATATATGACAAAATACACTGAACTCTGAAACCGAAACACTAACTCTGCATTGACAAAATACAGTGAACTCCAGAACCGGAACAACAAGCTCCGCATTTCCGGAATGTCGGAATGCCTACCCCCACTCCGCTGCCAGGTGAAACCACTTGGAGTCTTGGTATCCACTCAGAATCAATCCGGAATTTGTGCAGACATGTGGACCCTTATTGTATTCCATCATCCTTTGCTTGTCATCATTCCCGAGCCTCCGGGGATGCTCCGTCACTTCCTTACATTGCTTAATCCCAAATTCCTCTTGTTCCTGTTCCTATTCCCTGATTATCATTAGCAAGCACTTCTCCACCCACTCTGCTACATATATATACTTAGTTTTCACTTTGGATTCCTCAGTTGTTCTTTGCCCCTCTTTGGCAGCAGCTAAGGTAAGTTTACTTAAACCTATTTACTACTCCTAGCTAATTCCTGGTACTGTCACATCCCGAAACTTTCCTAACCCATCCAGCCCAATTCCGGCCCCCTATGATCAAATCCCAAATCCTGAGCCTCAGACTTTACCTTGGAAGATTTCTCCTTCATCAGATATTCTGAACCCCATATTTCCCGTCCCAGACTTTCGCATTCCCGTCCTGGACTTTCGTATTCCTATCTCGGCTATCTCTTGACATATCTCTTTCCTTTGACATTCCTTGACATTTACAGTTCCTATCGATAATTCCCTTTCCCCCTGCTTCACAATTATTGCACCATTGCCCTCAGTTATTATTCCACCATTCTGGCACCATTCCGATTCATCCCTTACTTTGTTCCAGAAACCCAAAACCCCGATTTGTCTGACATACTTTAACAGTTTTATATGTTCCAGATTCTTCAGTATATAAACCTGCCTGTACTCTCTGATATTTCCTTAGTTTGAATATCAACTAAATCCCGTTCTATCCTGCAAAGTCTCCACTTCACTCTGAAACCCCCTTCAGTCCTTAAGTTGACCTTAGGATTGTCTTCCAACCCTCTGCCTTGAAATTAAGGAACAGAACCCGTACAGGGGCGCAGCACATAAGCTGAAGCCGAAGTTCCTTACCCCTCTGACCCCCCTCAGGGATTCCCAACCGACTCCACTGTTCTGCATGCTCCAGACTATCCGGGAATTCTGGGATTGAACCCGGACTTGACAGGTACAGTGACTCCATGAACTAAAAAAAGTTAACTATTAAATTAGTTGAATTGTCATCTGAAACTCAGTGACCATTGCAATGTTGGGCCAAAATGCGATGCATGAAGTGCATTGCAACAGGCCATGAGAATCTTGCTTAGCTCTGGTGAGGCGCATTGTAGGAGTCACTCCTGGCTACAAATTGGTCCCTGGGTCATGTGATTTGCTTCAGGGGCAGTGGAGATACAGTGACTCCATAAACTGTTGCAATGTTTGGCTGAAATGCGATGTGCAAGACATATCACAAAAGGGCATGAGAATATTGCTTAGCTCTGGTAATGTACATTGTAGTAGTCACTCCTGGCTACAAATCGGTCCCTGGGTCATGTGATTTGCTTCAGGGGCTGTGGAGATATGTCAATTATAAAACAGTAATACCATTGCAACAGTTTATGTACTCTTAGCTTGAGAGGTGGAATTTCAATGAAATGAAGGGATAGCCGCAGTTGTTTGGTGCTACAAACAAATATACACATATAAATACTATGTCTGAGTTTGAAAAAGTTCACACACCTCTTTCCTTTCAACCACAATCATCATGTGATCCCTCTCTGCTACCCAAAAGAATACCATCATTACTATATTGACTCTACTCATTCTGCTCATTCTATTGCCACATCCACTGGTTTTCGCACCTCTAGCATCTCTAGGCTTCATGCAAAATAGTGCTCAGAGCTGCAAAAGTCCACTGGAGGTTGTCCATTCAAGCTTTCCCCTGGTAATGTCTGACACGCCAACCACCTCATCTCTACTCACAAGGCAGAGAATGCTGTCCAGATCACAAAAACCTTACTAATATCATTAATCAACCCCTCCACCCTAATACTGTCCACCAGGCCTTGAAAAAGACTGGTTTAAAGGCTGTAGTCAAGCAAAAACCCCTTTTCTCTGCCAAACAATGCAAGGCCCAGTTGGACTATGCCTATGCTCACAAGGACTGGACTGTGGAGGATTGGAAGAAGGTAGTATGGTCTGATGAGACTAAAATCAATTGTCTAGGGTCAGATGGATGCAAATGGGTGTGGAAAAAGCCAGGAGAGGGGCTCAGTGATAGGCTAGTAGAGGGAACAGTGAAATTTGAAGGATGTTTTTTGATGATGTGGGGCTGTATGACTTGGCAGGGAGTTGGATATGCTGCCAAGATTGGTGGTAGGATGGATGGTTACCTTTACCTTCAAATATAAATTTTGAAGGATGAACTCCATGATTCCCTGAGGTATTATGGTCTAAATCCTCCTGACATCATCTTTCAGCAGGACAATGACCCCAAGCACACATGCAAGAAGGTCAAGGAGTAGCTAGAAGAGCAGGATTTTAGGACAATGGTATGTCCTGCATAGTCTCCAGACCTTAACCCTATAGAACATGCCTGGAGTTGCCTCAAAAGAAAGCTTGCAGTGTATGAACACCCTCCTAAAGGAATAGAGGAATTGTGGGAAAGAGTTCAGGTGGAGTGGGAGAGAATTTCAGCAGCGGAGTGTTAGAAGTTAATTGAAAGCATTCCTAGGAGGGTTGAGGCAGTGATTAAGGCCAAGGGAGGCTATACCAAGTACTGATATTTCCCAAATACCCTAATTTATCATAAAGTACATAAACCATTGCAATGGTGTTACTGTTTTATAATTGGCATATCTCCACAGCCCCTGAAGTAAATCACATGACCCAGGGACCGATTTGTAGCCAGGAGTGACTACTACAATGCGCATCACCAGAGCTAAGTGAGATTCTCATGCCCTTTTGTGATATGCTTTGCACATTGCATTTCGGCCAAACATTGCAATGGTTTATGGAGTCACTGTATTTGGCCCTTTTGACAGGCATGAGTCGGATGGAGTTGATGTCCATGGCATTGGGATCAGGAGTAGGGTTTGGAGTGGGGAACCAGGGGGTGTGGGTTTGGTTCTGTAGCACTTTAATATGCTGGTTCTGAATGTGGAAATGCTCAGCTTTGACGATCCACTTCTCAAGGGTGTCAGGAATGGCATCCATATTGAGGATTTGGGTTGAGAGGTTTCTCTCAAGACTGGTTGTATACTAGGAGATGAGGGCAAACTTGTCACTCACACCTGATTGGCTTTTCAGGAGCCTGAATTCTGCATTGAACTTCTCAAGAGAACCAGTGTCATTGGGTTAGGAAAGTGAGTTTGGCGAGCACTGTTCCCTTGATGTCAGAGACAATGAATGCAGTTTGGTATTTCTTGGCAAAGTCGTCCCACTTTCCCCATCCTCCATTACCAGCAGCCTTGTAGAAGGCTTCAGCCCAAGAGGTGGCTGTTCCCTTGTTCATGAAACTCAGGGTGGCGATGATCCTCTACGTATCACTATCATATATGTGGTCATTGAGTTCAAAGTAGGATATAACAGAATACATGCATCAGGTGGTGTCATTAGTGCTGCCATCAAAGGCAGAGGGGGTGCCGATCTTCAGTTCTGGGGTTTTAGAGGCCATAGTGGAGTTGGGGTTGGGGTTTGTTGGTTTGTTGACAGGAAACTCGTCATCAGGGATCTTGGGTTTGGTGGGTTCGCCATCAGAGCTTTTGAAGGACTCTGAGGAATTGTCTTCTGTGGAAGAGTCAGGTGGGATGTCAAAAAGTGAATCTGTCATTCAAGTCAAGCCTTTTGGGTAAGGACCTTGTTGGGTTCTGGTTGTCTTTCTTCTAGAAGACAGTTTGTTTGTGGATCCAAATGGAGACCACATCTTGTTCAATCAGTCTGCACAAAGGCAGTATCTGGTTGTTGGGGGATAGGCTGCATAATAGCAGTATCAAGTAAGAAGTTAGATCTTTTGTTATGCTGATGAGATTGTGAGAGCTCGATCAGATAACACCAACATGTCCTATTGTTGAGTAGGACAATCTAAATCGGAAGTCTTTACTGGCAGACTATAGGCCAATTGATGAAGCAAGTTCTCAGACCAAGAGATAGCTGGTTAAGCTATGTATTGTGTAGATTTAACTTGGGTTGTAACCAAGTAGAGCACAAGCCTTTATACTACAGAGGATGGTGCACAGACCAAGATATCCTAAGTATGTAACATCTAAGAAAGGTAGCTAAAGATAAGAGGGGTATCTGCCATTGGGCAGAAGGTCATAGAACATCAAGGGAGAAAGATAGAGCCAGGGAGTTTGCCTGCAGTCACTGGTTGTACAACAAACCATAAAGAGAAAGGGAAGTCATGTGATGGTACAAGGTCATGTGAGGAAGAAAAGAAAGGGGTAAAACTGTTCTACCGTAACAGTCAGAGGTTGGATTTCAGAGGGTTGGAGTGACTACAAGAAGGCTAGCTTTGAGTGCTCAAAGCAGAGACTTAGTTGGACAGAGTAGAGGAGTGATGAAAGTCGATATTTAAACTCTAGTATACAAGCAGGGTTTGTATACTATAGGGACAAGTAAACATGGATGACACTGGAGTACCAGAGTCATGCAGAATGTGAGTCAGAAGTGTCAAGGGAAGTCAGAATGAGTCAAAGGGAGTCAGAACGGGAGGTATCAGAAGGTGGAGATATTATGCACATCAAACATCTGTCAAAAATATGAAGCATGAGGAACAAGGCACAGAGGCAGAAGTGTTAAAGAAGAGCAGAGATGCAGAGATATGGACTTGTGGAAATGTGGACTTGGCCTGGAGTTGGGCTCTGGAGAAGTGGAGTTGACTTGCACAACATAGGATATGACAGTATCAGAGAATATTGTGTTTAGTGAAAAGTGTCCAAACATCCAGACAGTTTTTTGAGCCACTGTATATATATCTTTCTTCAGTATATTGGCACCTCATTTTTCATCCATCTAGACAGCAGCTGAGGCAAATTCACATTTCCTTAGTTTTATTCCTAGCTAATGTACGGCAACTCCTGCCCTCTTTTAGATTCTGTCACACAAAATGTGACATATGCAGTACTGTATTTGTCAAGTCCGGGTTCAATCCCAGAATTCCCAAAGGTCCTAAGGGTGGAAAGGGCATGGAGGGGTCAGGAATCTGTGGAGGGGGTCAGAGGGGTAAGGGACTTTGGCTTCAGCATATGTGCTGTGCCTATGTATGAGTCCTGTCCCTTGATTTCGAGACAGAGGTTCAGAAGACAATCTTAAGTTCAACTTAAGGACTGAGAAGGGGATTCAGAGTGAAGTCAGGACTTTGAGGATAGAACAGGATTTAGTTGATATTTGAACTAAGGAAATATCACAGAGTACAAACAGGTTTTTATACTAAGGAGTCCAGAGGGTATAAAACTGTTAAGGTGTTGGGTGAATCAGGGATTTGTGTTTCCAGAGTATAGTAAAGGATAGATCAGAATGGCATCAGAATGATGAAAGGATAACTTACAACAATGGCACAATGATTGCAAAGAGGAATGAGAACCATATGGAAAGGAACAGTAAGTGTTAAAGGGAAGGAACGAGATGATCAGTCATAAGCGAGATAGGACTCTGAAAAGTCCAGACATGGGAATCCGGGATGTGGGGTGTGGGGTGCAGGATCCAGAGTATGGGATTGCAGGGTTTTCGGGGAATGGGATATGGAACAGGGAATAGTTCGGGATTTGATCGCGAAGGGCCGGAAATGACTTGGACGTATGGACAAAGGTACGAGACATGACAATATCTCGATTTTCTATCTCCCGACATTATACAGCATGAGAAAGTCAACTGTACCTGGTCATGACAACTTTATGAATGCCGTTACATTAATATTGAGAATCATCGAGCGCTTGGTCCTGTCCGTTCTGGCTTCGTCATGCTGGCTACTCAAACTCAACAACAATGGTCGACGGCTTCATGTTCAATGTGCCCCCTCCAGTAATGGCCATGACGAAGTGAAGGATGAATTACAGCATCGTTGGCTACATTGTGAGCACATGACGAGCGACATGATGGAACCTCTATCAAAGATATACAGGTTTAGCACAATAGTGTCCATGCAGTTAGCGATACGAAGCGTAGGTGAGCTGGCAAGAAGCGAGAAAAGGAAAAGTTACGGTAGTCATGACGATGACATGCTTTTGGCAACGTAGGGCGCGTCAAAGGCGGGATTTGAGCACAAACAGACAATGACAATGCAAGGCGATAGACACGATCAAGGTGTATGCTGCTGTACCTGGTGGTAAACGTCGTCCTCCTGGAAGAAGTCATCGTCACCCAGAATATGTGTGCCTTGATGGCACGCAGTGGCATGTTTCCACCTGTTCACATGAGTTTGCAACTTTGCACAACCTCGTTGAATACGTACCAGTACAACTCCGCAACCTGTGACGCGTGTGATCAATCACTCACTTCAGCTACGAAGGCATATGGGGGCTTACCTTGATTTTGATATTCTTGAGACTCTCTACAGGTATCCATTTTTTGCATTTGTGGCACTTTCCCTCGATAATCTTCGTGCGTTCGTTCTTGGCCGGGTTTCGGCGCTCGGTTGAGCGGAAGGCGACGGGCGGAGAGAACGGGCGGGCGGACATCGATGATATTCCTTGATTGGACCAAAAAGAAGCGAATTTAAAGAATATCGATGTAGGGGCATCAGAGGCATACCATGGCCATATTGTAAGTGGTAGCTAACATTTGCTAGTTAGTTGCTCAGGTAAAGAATGATCGTGACTCTGTTAAGGTGTAACGTGAGTTACCTGTAATCAACATCCTAATTAAACACCAACCACTTATATGCTGAGAACTTCATCGAGAGCCAAACCGATTCACCTTTGCCACCACGAGACGGACTCTCAATGCAAATGGGGCAAAGGCCGACCTTTTTGGTTCCGCATCCCTGGACAAAACGTGGGGTATACAAATCCAGAGCATCTCGCGGTTGATTGTAGATGCCTCCGGGGTGTTTGGGGGTTGGCTTGAGCGATGAGGACCTGGAAGAAGCAAGTACATGTGTAACAAACAATGGGTCGGTAAATCATCATCCAAGTAACGATACGAACCTTCCATCAGCGAACCGGAGGTAAGAGCTGACTGGGAAACGCAGGTAGAAAAGAGGAAATTGCGGATGATAAGGAATGTTAGTAGGAAGACGACGTCGGGTCGACATTGTCATTGTTGTGGAAGAATCCGAGTTGGTAGAGGTTGGTTCCGAAGCGCTCACGACACGCGCTTTTTTATGTTTGTGGGAATGGGGTGAGGGTTCGTCTGCGCTTTGTCGATCCTTGTCCCGCTTGCGTGCGAGGCCGCTACTCACCGCCTGGTGTTCCAGGTAGGAGAGTCGAGGGGAGCCTCCGGTCGATTGATCGGAAGAAATGTTGCGTCTGGTATTCAAATTTGATCCACTATATCGGGTGTTCGGCTTCCTTTGGTGAGCGGGGTTCGCCATGGTCGGAGAGGTGGGAGAAGTACCTCGCAAGCCAAACCCACGTCCGTATCGGTTAGGCGGTTCGGGAGATGACAGCGACGTAAGATCCGACAAATCCGAGAAAGGAGATGGTGACCGCTCTTGGGGATCGAACGTTGGAGATGCAGTGCGGGTTCCGGAAAACGCAGAATCGTTTGCAGCGACAGACATAAACCTGTCAATTAAGGAAACTCGCTGTTCGATGCCGCGTGCATCCTGAGGTGGTTCGCGGGCAAATCTCGATGCAGTACCACCGCCGTTCGAAAGGATTGGTGAGAGGCCGTAAGGTGGGTAGGAAGCCCTTCTGGCAACGGGAGAAAATTGGGTATCGAGGCTGTCCCATTCCTGAGAGATATGGGCAGTAAATTGCCGCTCGAAGGTCGTGCTTCCCGATCCTTTTGAAGGCGGGGAAAATTCTGGATATAACAAAGAAGGGACCTGTGATAGAGGAATCGGCGAGGATATCATTTGTAGGTTTGTCAAGGAATGTGATGGTGTTGAGGGAGTTGTGACGGAACGCGGCGTGCCCAGAGATGATGGAAAGTTGTTACACTGTGACGCCTTTCCTATCCTAAATGGACCGATGTCCTCGGCGCTTGGATCGAATTTGGGTGACATTGAGAGCGATTGCAATGAAAACGCAGGTCCGTGGTGATCGTTGGGCATGTCATAGGTAAGTTGCAGAGATGGCAGGGCCAGATAGCCCGTCTGGTGGTCATTGTAAGCAAGTGGGATAGTAATCAAGTCTTCGCTGGAGCAATCGCACGACCTGGATGGGCCTGGGTAACACATCTTTCGAGGAGTATTTCAGCGCGATGATCAGTACGCGGACTGTAAGGCCCTGAATATGTCAAACCTGCACGTTGCACTGAGTCTACTCTTTTTATGTTACTCTCTCCTTACCTATCAATTATCCCGGTGGTGTGGTGAAGCACTGAGAAACGTAAGTTCAACGTTGTACTAGTATTTGTCGCGGTACTACGCGTCTGTCTTGCGAACAAGCAATTTGTGCGGACATTGAAATTCTAACCTCCGAAAGATTCGGCATTGGATGCCGGAGACATAACACGTTGTTCTCTCCCTATAAACCACACTCCTCTAAACGGCCTGGGGCTGCCAACGAAATGATTCTACTAAACACACTCGCTTTCTGCGCCCTGTTCCTTGCACTCGTTCGCCAGGCCACAGCCTCTGCGCTGACCACCACCATCGCACCTAACGAACGTCTATGTTTTTACGCAGATGTTGACAAGGCAGGGGAAAAGATTGGCGTGGGTGCTCCCACTTACCTGAATGTTCTGAGATGCTAATCTACGTGTTCAGTTCTACTTTGCAGTACGTGGACATGTTTACTGGTCGGGTCGCGAGATTTGAGTTTGGTCAACCAGGTTCAAGCAGGAGGGTCTTTCGACGTGGGCTTTGACATTAAAGATCCCAACGAGAAGCTCCTCCTCGATGGACAACGCGAACGGTCAGGAGACTACGTGCTGACAGCGAACACCGTCGGAGAATATTCTTTCTGTTTCGAAAATGACATGTCCACACTGACGGACAAGCTCATCGACTTCGACATCATGGTGGAGAGTGAGCCACGGAGAGAAGTTGCAGCCAAACCTGGCCAAGTCTCGGACCACACGAGCCCACTTGAAGAAAGCATTTACCGTCTCAACAGCATGCTCATGAACGTTAAGCGTACCCAGAGACAGTATGCTACTTACGTAAAGTGTCTGAGGCACCTCTGATTTTACCCTAGTTTCCACACGCGAGAGACTCGAGGTTTCTCCTTGGTCAAGTCCACACAAAAGTAAGCACTCCAAATGAAGTGTGCCATTCTTATTTCTAATGCTTCTACCCTCAGTCGCTTATTCTGGTATGGAGTCTGTGAAAGTGTGGGTGTGGTTGGGATGGCAGTGTGCGCCCAGTTCCTTCCGAAATTTGTGTATTCCCCTTTGACCATTGAGCAGCTTGCAGGTTTTTATACTGCAAACCTTCTTCACCAAGACAGGGCGTCGGTACAAAGTATAGATGCTTGAACTTTATTTGTACCTCCTCTTGCGTCTCTTATTTCACACTTCATTCCTGTGATCACTGATACTATCCAAGCTGCACAGTCCATTGGCCCATTGTACAATATGGTACGTTCAAGTTGCTAACATGAACGTAGTCCACGTTCATAAAAATCACAAACCCATGCACTCCGAGTCCGTCTCAACCTTGTCAGATTTCAACAACGCTTGACCGCTCGTAAATTGTCTCTAACGCGCCTTCTCTGCTATCTCACGGAATTCTGGTGCTGCTGGTCATCTCCAGCAGCATAAGATTCTGGTTACAAGGTCTGAGTGTCTGTGTAACACTAGTGGGATCGTTGCAATCACCGTAAACGAACGTCGAGTGTGACGCCACATAAGATGAGTCAAGATAAGATAACATTTGAACGTTCTGAACAGCCTGAGCGATACGCACTTTCACCTGACACGATCAGACGCAGAACATTAAACTGGTTCTTATAATGGCCAATGTGCAAACGCAGACAACAATCACTCCTCATAATCAGGAACCGTATGTATCGAGGACCTACCCAAACGAGTCTGAACTCGACGCGACGATCCAAAATGCCGCACTCGCTCAAGCAGATTGGAAGAAACAGACGCTCAAAGAACGCATCGAGATCGGACATAAATTTATAGTAGGCTTAAATCCTCGATATCGGAAATGATTCTTTTCTAGATGATGTCTAGCAGACAGTGTTCAAGACAATGAGGGATGAGGAGCTGAAGGGCCTGCACATGGAGCTCACCATGCAGATGGGTCGGTGCGTTGATTCCGCAAGTCATTACATCCCCTGACCTGCAAATTCATCGGGCTTTTTCTGAAGCCCTGTGAGCCAAGTACCTGGGGAGATCAGAGGATTCTTGTCCCGTGCAGAGTACATGCTATCCATTGCCGAGTCCTGCCTCTCAGATGTATCTCTCAAGGACACCGATGCGCCCGGGTTCAGACGATACATAAAGCGTGAACCCCTTGGTGTAGTTTTGGTGATTGCTCCTTGGAAGTGGGTATCTATTTCACCACCTTCCACTCCGCCGCATCCTCATCCGGGATATACCCAGTTACCCATACCTTGTGACCATCAATTCTATCCTTCCCGCCATTATTGCTGGAAACGCCGTGCTCCTAAAGCCCTCCCCTCAGACGCCTCTGGTTGCCGAACGCTTCGCAAATGCACTTCACAAGGCTGGGGTGCCAAAAGATATCGTCCAAGTCTTGCACCTGTCGCCGTCGCTCACGTCACACGTAATCCAACACAGTCTCATAGACTTTGTCTCATTTACCGGAAGTGTCATCGGAGGTCAGGCCGTGGAGCGTGCAGCTGTGGAGGCAGCCGGATTCAAGGGAGTTGCACTCGAGGTATGATGGAGAAATATAGTCGATTTCACAATTGTTGACTTGTTTGCAGCTCGGAGGAAAAGATCCTGCGTATGTACGTCCTGACGCAGATCTGAAGTACACTGTCGCAGAGCTCGTGGATGGTGAGTAGGAACTTGATTGTGTGTATTCTCATATCTGAGATGTGCTCAGGTGCCATGTTCAATTCCGGCCAGAGCTGCTGTGCGATCGAGGTAAGTCGGAGTTATTGATATCTCTCTGTCATTGTTAGTCCACTCAATCGCTCATCATAGCGCATCTATGTACATGGGTCTGTGTATGAAGAATTTAAAGAGAAATACGTTGATCTTGTCAAGGTCAACACCCTCACTACCATGATCTCGTGTAGAACTTACTTCGTGCACATACAGAAATATGTTCTGGGTGATCCCACCAAACCCGAGACATCCCTTGGACCAGTTGTCAGCATTGCCAGTGCCCAGAGGATTCGCAAACAAGTTGCGGACGCGGGTCAGTAATGATTGTCAGGGACGAAACGATAAACTAATAAAAGCATTAGTGGAAGCAGGGGCAACTGCCCTCGTTCCAGAGAACCTGTTCCCGATGGCCCAACCGTAAGTACACCACAAAGCTTTTGAGATCGCTCACCAGGACCTTATGGATTTATGAAGTGGAACTACCTACGTCGCTCCGCAGGTTCTGATCAACGTCAATCACAGTGAGTTGTTGGATGGTCGAACGCGTATGCACTTGTTGAGAGCGCCCTCCCCGCAGGCATGGACGTCATGATGGTGGGACATACATATATCAACTGAAGTAGACGTCGCTGAAGAATCATTCTAGGAGGAGACCTTTGGACCCGTTGTCGGGATTCAAAAGGTTAGTTTGGTCAGTCTTGTGATAGTTAACAATGCTCACTGAAATAGGTCTCTTCCGATGAAGAGGCCATCCGCCTCATGAACGATTCCCCGTACGGCTTAACGGCCTCCGTATGGACTACTACCGAAGACCATCCTGAGTCTCAGGAAGCCTTCCTCCGCATCGTGGACGAATTACAAACGGGCACAGTCTTCCTGAATAGGTGAGACTTACCCATCTGATAAGCTTTCACACTCGTTCAACGACTTCCCCAAGATGTGATTTTCTTGATCCTGCGCTGTCTTGGGCTGGAGTCAAGAACAGTGGTCGTGGAGTCAGTCTTAGCAAGTTCGGTGCGCCATCAATCTCTTTTGTTGATCAGATTCTAGAGTGCCTCATATGCGTCCAGGGTACGACCAGCTCACTCGCCCGAAATCTGTTCACATGAAGATCAAAACTAAGTGAAATCATGATCTCAAGATATAGCTAAGCTGTATGTCACTTGTACTAATACACCGTGAGAGTGAAGCAGGTTTGTCTGTTATCCTACTACCAGCCTGCTCGACACCAACTGTGGAATAGAAGCAACGATTAGCCAATGTTTCGAATAAATATGGAACAGAAAAAGGTCAGGACCCCCGAGCGTATAATTGGGGGTCAGGGATGTGATCCTCAACACGCAAAAGCGCTCAGTCTGGTGCACAGCAAAAAAATCATCATGGAAAGGTGGCAAAAAGTAATTAAATAGGTGCTTCGTACTTACTTGAACCTTGGTCAACTGAAATCATCGTCAACTGTACAGCAGTTCTGCACAATGAACACGACCATGGGGGCGAACCACGAAGTTGAAGTTGAAAGTTTGACGTCGAAAGAAAAAGAGACCGCTAAAGCTTATAAGAACGGCAGACCCCGATGAACTAGGTGTCCGTCACGTGGGCTGAACGCGTAACGTGATTAATCTTCTCTCCGCTCTACGGGAGACGTTGCTTGATCAATAGTAAATCAATTAATCAGTTGCAGCTGGTCTCCCTTGCATCTTGCTAAGGTCTCAAGATCTCATTCGTATGGCTAGGTGAAACTTGAATATGAATATTTGAGTAATTCATCAAATGAATCAGACTCCAAGTTATGGTTTGAGCTTATTCGTATTTCAACTTACTGGGGTTCCGTGAGTACACATAGCGATTACTATCCCTTGTATACATCAGCAGTAATAGTGTAGGAAGGTCTTGAGTAGCATTGGATTAGAGGATAGTAAAACCGATTACAGAATGTAGGGAAATGATCATACCGCGCTGATGCAATACCGTCAAGTATCTTGCGGTCCTACTCTCCAGTACGCTGCTTTTGAGTTCCACAGCCATGATCATATTCACACCGCATGGTTGCCCATATACTTTCCCATACGCCGTCCCCGCATTTCTCAGTTACCAGGCAGACAAGCACGTAACGTCACAACATTCGGAACGAGAACAGCAGACGTCATTATCTATGGACAACAGTTGGTGACCACACTTTCACAAAGCTTGCTAGTCTTCAAATCACATAACACACAAGCCACACACAAGACAGATAGACAGAGACAAGGGTCGGGAGATGACAGGATTGAACAAGCAGGGTAAGTATGCTAAAGAATTGTACGCATATACGGGGTTGGAATTCTGATCGTGCGCTTCGTGTCCTATTGTACGTCTAGATAGGTACCTCAGTGGTCCCGAGACTTTCTGCAGGTGGAGGATCAATCAGAGAGCAGAACGGAGTGTAGATATCGTACCTGTATTCACCCTCTGCAGCCACGCTCAATTCTTCTATCTCACCCTGTGCGGACGATAGTGCTTCAGCGGCAGAGGCAAAGTAGAGCAGCTGAAAAGTGTTAGTGGTTGGAAATCGGAATCTCGAGGATATTTGGATTCTCACTTGTGCTTTGATAAGTTCATTCAAGTTCTTGACAGGCTCAGGCTGGGGAGGGAGGTGAGTCTTGGTCAGACGAAAAGAGGGGATGGACGAGACGTACGTTATCAAGGACGGTCTTCATGAGCGTGATAGCAACTTCGGTCTTCTGGACAAGGTCATCCTCTGCGTTCTCCACGTCAAGCCTCGCCTGCTCTTGCTTGGTGGGAGCAGCATTCTTTAATCTGAAGAAAATATTAGTAATTTGCAACTCGGATTTGTATTGCCCTACGCTTGTTTGGCAGCATCAAGTTCGAGCCGGCTGACGCGAACAGCCTGGCGAGCCTTCATGGCCACATTAATTGAGGTCGAAAGAGTAGTTTGCCAGGGCTGAAGATATTGGGTTTGAATCGCCTCGTCCTGTTCGACGCGGGCGCCAGCAATTGTCTCCCAAACATTAGCATATAGACTGAGTGCCTTGCCGAGTTTGTCATCATTGCCACCGGGTGCGCCTTGCAGAGCAGAGGCACCGTTGGTCGCAGCACGGCCAAGAGCGTGGGGAAGGGTTTTGTGCTGCGCTGTCACGGGTGCAATGGGGTTCGGTGCAGGAAGGTTGGTACCCTTGAGGTTGGTAGCTGCGAAGTTGGTGATTCCATGTCCGATGGTGGTAGACAGTTCGGAAATAGACTCCTGAATCTGAACGGGGTAGTCATAAGACTCCGACTCGTATGCCTTTGTGATTCTATGTTGTTTGATCAGATAAAATGGACATGCGCGTATTGTGATATCACCTAAACAAAGTGAGATGGGCCTGCCGCAAAGCGTCAACACGAGCCTCGAGGTCTTTGTACTCTGTAACACATATAATTGGTTGCATGAGCTACCACGTAATGGGACATATGTACCCTGAGGTAATTCGGTGATTTCTTCGGGTGCGACCTGGCCCAAGCGTTCTTTTGTTGCCTGAACACTCGAGTTGAAGCCCTTTGCCAGCTTGTTGGCGGATTGGCCGAGGTTTAGGTTGGACAAACTTGACTGCAACTTGCTCCAGCCGTCCATTGTGAGTATAGGCTTGTGTTTAGGAGTGCAGGAATAGACACAAAGGGTGTCAAGACTTGGGCTGCGGTGGGCTGCGATGGAGGTTGTCGTTGACTTGTATCCTCTCCGCATGAAGGGCAGTGATGCCCTCAGGGACTGTTTGGGGTCCACCAGCCTGATCAGGAAAGTGGTGCCACCAGTCCATCTCGCGGGTACGACGCGTATGCCATCAACTACACTTACACTCTAACATTCGCTGCTCGACATTTGCGACGATGGAGCCAGTACACAGATCGTCTGGTTTTGATTTTTCGAACTCGATACGGTGGGCCTATTCGCGATCTCGTAACTCACAAGTGACTCACGGTTTCTGCAGTAACAACTTTCTCCAGGAGAAAGGACTCCCCCTACCAAAGGCAACCAGTACCGGTACAACGATCGTAGGGTGTGTGTTCAAGGATGGTATCATCCTTGGCGCGGATACACGTGCAACCGAGGGCCCGATTGTCGCAGACAAGAATTGCGAGAAGGTGAGTTTGCTTACGAGCTACCTGTGCCCAAGGGTCTTAAGGACGACATTGTGTAGATACACTACATCTCAGAGTCTATTCGCTGCTGCGGCGCTGGAACTGCAGCAGACACCGAGTTTGTCACCGCATCAATCTCGTCAAATATTGAGCTGCACGCGCTCTCCACGGGTAGGAGGCCTCGAGTGGTGACTGCTATGACTATGCTCAAGCAATATCTCTTTCGGTGAGCTTGGTTCAACTCTGTTTCAACGGCTGGGGACCTAATTCGTTGATGCTAGATACCAGGGTCATGTAGGCGCAGCGCTTGTTCTGGGCGGTGTAGACGCGACGGGTCCACATCTCTTCACAGTTCATCCTCACGGCTCTACAGACAAACTTCCGTATGTGACAATGGGGTCAGGAAGTCTCGCCGCAATGGCAGTATTCGAAAGCAGCTGGAAGCCTAACATGGAGGTAATTCAACCGCTGATCCTTGTACACAGATAGGGCTGATTCCACCCGTTACAGCGAGAGGAAGCCCTTCAGCTGGTGACAGCCGCCATTTCAGCTGGTATCTTCAACGATCTCGGTTCAGGTTCCAATGTGGACGCGTGCGTCATCACCCCCACACGCACCGAGATGTTGCGTAACTTCGTCAAACCCAATGAGCGTGTCGAGAAGGAACGTAAATATACATTCAGACGGGGAACCACAGCCTGGAAGAGTGAGAATATCAGAAGTTTGATCGTGAGGGAGGAAGTCACGCCTATCGGAGGCGAGGCCATGGATGTTAGCTAGACTGGTGAAAAATTAACTGTAATTCGACTTGCAGCGTTTCCTCGCGATCTCGAAGTCTGCAATTGAGCCATATATGCATACTATAATAAAGGCCTAGCCATGCTATTCCATGCACGATCTATCTATACAATGAAACGACTCAACCTGGAAGAGAATGTAAACGAATGTTGTACATATGCAATGTTAGGATACTACGACAATCAAGACAATGCCACAAATCAATCATAGCGAGCTACCAGCCATTTCTGGTGCTGGAGAGATGACTGCTACCAATACGGAGATATCTAAGGAACAGGTCAGAACGCCACACAAGGGCAACCGTATCAAATACTCACCATCAATTTTACCGCCTCTGAAGGTCTTCCCCTGTTCTCTTGCTCGCCGGGCGAACGGGACCTCGTCTTCCACTTCATCACCGTCATCATGATAACTCTTTCCCTTCCTCTCTGATACACGGCGCGCCCTCGAACATAGAGCCTCACTCAACATCCCCGCAAGCGTCCTGCGTCCCAAGAGTCCCTGACCCCTGCCTTGCTCCCTATCTTTCAAAAACGACCTCTTGAACCTCACCACTTCATCGAGGACCTCCTCATCCCATAAATTATCGCTCAGCCCATCGCTTGCGAGGATGAGGATATCGTCCGCCTGTACCGGAAGTTCAAGGATCTGGGCATCGCGTGGTCGAGCAGAAGACCTCGGTCCGAGTTGCGCGGGCATATTGAAGGCCCACCACATCTCAGCACTGCGCCAAGCGATGTATTCATCCCGCACAAGCATCCCCATACAGTCCCCCAGATGTGCAATCTTCAGCACCACATCGTGCGCGGGCTTCGGTGGAGTTGGGAAGTTAAAAAGCATGGGACAGGGCGGCGTCGATGTTCGTGGAGTCCTGGGAAGTGAGTGTTGAAGGACCGCCACAAGCGCCGTTGAGGATCCTGTCTTCAGCGGGACAATCTTTGGTTGTGGAGCGACAGGGATCTCGGGGGGTAATGGTGTAGACTGCAGTAGTGCGTCAGCAGCATTGGATCCGGTAACGAAAGGCCCGTCTTCGGGTATGGACGCAAGCGATGGCGGGTGGGCTGCTGTTGATACTGACGGGGGTGTAGAAACATCCTCTGTCATGACGTGAGCCTTGATTGTCTTGTCATATGCACGTTCGAGAATCATCAGTACGTCCAAGCCATCCTCAAGATCCTCGAGTGAGTCTTCCAGCTCCTCATTCAGCTGGTCAACATCAGCAGTCCATGGCCAGGAGTCATTTAAAGCTGTGCTGCCTGTGCGTCTCGGGGACACACTGCGTGCTGGTGATACGTCACGCCGTCGGGCATTGCAAGCCTCAGCCTCAAGAGCCTCAGCAGAACAATGGTGCATCAACCGGCGAGCAAAAAGGGCACTTGGTGAAGGGTCCTGAGACGCATGTCTGGAAGAAACGAGGTCTGGAAGGTTGACGACCGGGTCAAGGTAAAGTTTGATGGATCGAAAATGAAATTCACGCACCTTTAGCTCGTGACCAACCGCCGACACCATCGGCTACGCCCATGGCGTTTTCACGAATGAAGTAGGCGTCTTCGCCCACTTGCACAGCCAGACTGAGGTCCTCTGGTGGCGTGCCCTGAAACAAACGGCCGCTGTCGATGCTCGAATTGCCTTTACCTGATTTTATGTGCTTTTTGGCATGTTTCGGGATCCCATATGCACCCACGTCCAGGTGATATCGCATGCGCTGTCTCTTGGCACACGGATGTGAGTCGGAATGATCAGACAGGGTCACATTGTAAAACGGAGTGGGAGCAAAGGAAGAATAGGGAAAGAATCCCGCAGATTGGTACGACGCGGGAATGTGCGGTGGCGATGAAGCGTTTGCTTGGGGCGATGTGAGTGCGAGCGAAAACGGGGGTTGACCGGATGTTTGGCCTTGCCCGTGTGGTGAGCTTTGAGAATGTGGACCCGTCGAGTGTGAAGATCCTTCGCCTTCCGCTTTCACGGGGAGCCGTGACGTTGAAAGGATGTGAGGATTGTCAGGTCGAGAGCTAGGAGGAGGCGGTGGCGGTGAATCAAAGAAAGCTAACGGCCCAGTCGAAGAATTGGCCGTGTACAGCGACCGAGATGACGATACTGAGTGAGAGCGAACCCTGGATATCGGGGACGTCGGTGTCGAAGAGGAAGAGACGGTGCGGGGTAAAGCGGTATAGAACCGCTTCTGGATGGTTTTCATCGTTGGACCCGGCGCGCTCATGGTATTGTATATGACTAGTAGCTTCCTACACAACGTTGGAAGTGGCAGAAACGTTGTCGTCGCTGTCAGCGACAGTAAGGAAGGACACAGCAATGAGTAGCAAAGTGCGGAGGTTAGAGTGTAAAAAGCACTCCATCTGATGGTCAAAGTGTTTTCAGCCACATGCGATTCTCGGCCCTGTCGGGAGAAGCCGGGTCGCACTTTCGCCGAGAAAGACCGTGACAAGATTTAATCTCCTACGATATACTGCCCTGAATCACAACTGAGCGAGCCATAACTGCAATGTCATGAGTGAAGCGCTAGTAGATACATATCGGAGCATATGCATAACAAGGTGTTCTTCTGTCAGGAAGGGTATTTCGTGAAAATGATCACTGCTTTGCGGCCACCGTGACCTGTTCTGCAGCTACCTCCACGTTGTTGACCTGGCTCAGCGCTGCATCTGCCTTTTCCAAGTCCCTCTCGCTCAAACTCTTGAACGCACCCCCTCCAGGTGTACTTACCCCAGAATGGATAGATCCTGCACGTGAGCGTACCTTCATGACCAAAGGGCTGTAACGTCACCGCGGAATGAACGATAGGCTCCATGAAAGATACAACCTTGATAAGGACAGCCACTTACAAAGGATATCCATCATCTTCATCCTCGGCCGACCGTGACCAATTATACCCACGATAATCACTTGTGTTTAACCTCTGCATCTGGTAAGGGGTGAATCTTTGTTTCCGTGCACGCCACGTCCACTCCAAGACAAGCTCACCTCCTCAGTAAGCGTTCCCATATCACCCGGGGTTGCCATGCCAGACATTCGCAGACGAGGACTGGCAGGAGCAGATATCGGCAAGAAGCGCTCCACGCCCCCACCAAACCAATCAAATTCATCGTCCTCGGTCTCCCCGTTCGCATTCAGGAACGCATCAGGATAGGCCCGCCGTAACGCCAACTGTCTTGATTTGGAGTATTCGACGCCAAGGTTCTTCCAGTCCAACAACGGGCTCAGTCGTTCTACGCGGTTGCGCTGGTTGATACGTTGCCGACGTGTCTTATCACAGAAGCTGAACATGTTATCCGTGAGGCTGTTGACCGAGTCTTCGACTGACTGCATGCGCCGATCAACAATGTAGCAACCTTCCTCTTCCGGTCGGTCGACAAGGTCCTGCATGAAACACCCGAATCCAGACAGATTGGTGGTAACAGAAGGGATCCCCATCTGACCACTCAGTTAGCCGCTTGACATGACCTTGACAGATTGCTTTCGAGAGGTTACCCACAACCGTACACTCGGCTGGCGTGTAACCCCAAGGCTCGTAATAGCTTGGGAATACACCCAAATGGCACCCTCTCACGAACTCCTCGTAATCAAGGCCCAGGATAGGATTGTTCGAATTCAAAAAGTCTGGATGGAAGATAACCTTCACCCTGTCGGTGGATGCATTGAAGAGCTTGACGCGGCGGAGCTGGTTTAGCACAGGGTCGCTGCTGTCATCCACCATGTTATGCGTGACAATAGGCGGAAGGGAGGAACGCTTCAGTGCAAATATCCGCCGCTTCAATAACACCTGATCCTCCGGCGAGAGGAGCTTCTCTGGGGAAACCTCCGTCTTGCCCTCCCTGCGGAAGCGAGAACAGTGAGACAACAAACGAATCATCTCGAATGACTGGACGGTGACACAAACCCATGGAACCTGGCAGCATGGTCAAATAGTCGAGCACCAATGCGGTTTTGTATTTCAGTAACGGTGTCCTGCAATTGCTTCATGACAGCTTGTCCTTTGAGGGCCTCAATGGTGTAGGAGTTGTTAGCAGCAGGCATGATGATGAACGCGACGACAGTCGTCTTCGAACCGGACTGTTGAAGACGATAATTTAGACCTACAGATTGAGTAGTTGAAACAACGAAATCCGCCAGAAGCAGAAAACGCTTACGGGCAAGAGATTCGATAAACATGTCAACCCCCTTGTTTCGATACTCATAACGACCAGCAGTGAACATCTACAGAAGGATGAGTATTGTGTCGCATAGATACAAGGTATGCGCTAACATATAGCGTATTTTCCAGATCGAAGTCATAGTGTCCATAGAAGTGGCCCCGAACGAACTCGTGAATCTTAGCTTTCGCAGTGGCATGTAGGTTCTGGAACTCGTGCATTGCTTGGAACTTGACGACGTTAAGACCGTTGGGCACTACACCGTCTGGCTTGCGCTTTAGGAGATGTTCCGCCTCATACGCGGTGATGTGAGAAACTGTAGTAAACACGTCGGCGCAGTGTGCTGATGCACGTTCAATACAGTAGCGATGATATATGCCTCGCTTGCCAGCTTCGTGGTCGACATCGAAGTATTGCATGTTGTTGTAGAAGTCCACGCTTCCAGCGCAGAGGTAACGACCGAGAAGGGTGGCGTGAGTCGTAAAGACGGTTGTGACATCGATGTGTCTCCTTCGGCATAGTGGTATGGCAACCCCCGCCTGCCACTCGTGGAAGTGTGCGACGACTGCGGTGTGCAGCTGCCGCGAAAGGTACTGAGGAGTCGTCGACCAGAAACGATCAGTTGAATGGCGCTACGAAGACACGGGTCACTGACCTCGCCCAAGAACCAAGCAACTAGGTAACCGAAAATAATTGTTTCGTTCGTTTCGTGGTCATGGGGCGGCGAAGGGATACCGGCCAAGTTCCAGAGGTCTCCCTTCCATTCGTCAAGGCGATGATATACGCTGCCCGTATCAAACAAGAGCACGCGGGGTGCTCCCTCGATCAGCCATCGGCCATACAGATACTTGACACCCTGTGTCCGCATACTGTCGAGTGTGCTTGCAAGCGCAGGATCAGTGGGCTCCTGCGCCTCGACTTCCATGGGTGCCGTTTTATAAATCAAAGGACCGATCAAAGTGTACCGGTCGCCATACTCTGCGAGGGTGACAGGTACTTTTGTCTTGATGACAGTGTAGATGCCTCCAACTTTGTTCGCGACTTCCCAAGCACATTCGAAGAGCAAATGGTTGTACACGTCGCGCTTCAATGTCTCTGGGGCGTCTTCTGCCATCGTCGGGTATTATCTAGAAAGAAAGGAAGAGAGAAATATGAGGACGAAAAGACGAAGATGGGCGAGGAGTGGAAATGATAAAAACGCTGTAGGTGATATAAGTGAGGAGCGGGAAGATTTGTACAGTTTTGAGGCTTGTCAACTTCCAAACGTTGACCTCATAGACAGGGTTGAGCCCACGTGAGCAAAGACATCAATTGCCCAATTCGGTAACTATAGTAATATCTTCAGCTTGTCGAACCCAACATGACAATTCTATCGAGCTGGTATCGCGTTCGAGAAAACAAGAAGTATGTCCCAATCGGTTGCCTGCTCCACAGACATCCCCGAAAATGCAGCGAGAGGAATACCCGGAGGAGGCCGGAATCCGTTCTTGGCTCCGTCGGCGAGATCGATGGCGTACTTGGGCATTCTTAGGCAAGCCCAGCTACTACAAGCGCTGTAACCGTGGACGAAATCAGATTGACCTGTGTCATCCATCAGATGTCGGACCGCGTGTTATCAGCACGACGTGAAAGGCGGGATAACGACTCCCAGTAGCGACGCACCTGGTTGTTGGTCAACACATTGAATCCACTGATAACCTTGACGGACTCGTTGTTTTCGGGGACAGACGCGTCTTGGAGGATCCTTTTCTTATCTATCGAGTAGCGAGTACGTTGTAGGGTCGCTCCGAGGAGAGAATCGAGCTGCATCGAAGATGAACGAACGTTTGACGAGGGTCCTTGTATTGGCAAATAGGCTAAACGCACCATAGACCCAATAATTCCCGCGGCCATTCCCCAGCCTATCAGCGATGGAAGTAAATTCGTCCATTCTGTTCTGCAGGCACTGTTTTCCACGACCAAGCTCGTGAACTGTGTGAGCCCAACGACACACCCGCCTATGGCCGATGCGAGAGTACCTCCCACGGAAATACCGCCATTCGTCCCTGGAGGCACCGTCTTGAGAGTTGTGATCAGAATAGGCGGAGAACTAGAGAGGATGCCGAGCTCTGAAGCAAGTGTGTCGCCGAGACAACAGGCGAATTGGCTGTGGATGACTATATCATAAGGTCAAGATTAAGAAAAACGTTGCGAGACGCACTGACCCCAGCGTCACGAATGTCAGTGCCCGACTTAGGCCGTCGGATATGAGGGGAGATAAAGGACACCAGCTGTCACTGGCATATATGGGGCCACGAGACAAGTTAACAACATGTGCAAAGAAGGACCAGGGAGCAGCATCTGGGGTAAACCTCACGCTCCAGATAATGCTTGCTACGAAAGCAGGAAAGGTATTGCAAAGAACCTGCCACCCAGTACGATACCCAGCATCATGGAAACCTGCTTCGAGCTGAGCTTTGCGTTTCTTCCCGTCTTCACGTGCTCGTCAGACTAGCGTTCAAATTATTCCATAGACTTGGGTATACAAAAACTTACATTTGGTAGCTCTGGACCCCAGTAAGTAGAATACAACGAGAGATGTCCCTATGGCGCGCACGGGCGCTGCCATGATGAGGGAAGCGACCACGAAGGCCGTCGTGGCGCCAGATGGTGACAGCTTGCGCGATTTGACTCCATTCACGCTAAGCAGTGCAGCAAAGACGAAAGGTATGATGGGAAGGGTGGTCCAGGGCATGTGTGCAGGAAACACAAACTCTCAGAGCCGCTCGTTTCAGTAGGCTGAAGTTCAGAACAAGTTACAGCCACTGCTTGTATCAATATGGATTAGCGCCCCAGCGTCAAAGCATGGAGCCAGTCCCCAGGTTCTGATGGCTAGCTATAGTTGGACGAGTGGACATTGCAACTGGGAGTTAGATGTACTGATTCAGAGTTTGAGAGACGTCACAGCGCTAGCAGCTCCGCAGAGCCACTCAGCAGAACACAGCAAGTACAACATATAACTTTGGAAGGGAGGGCTAATACTCGGTGTATTTGGGAGTATGTGGACCTGATGCGCTCGCGCATCTACTTGCTCGACTTCGCCGATTTCTCGCTACTGAGATCCCATTTACCAAACAACAGACTAGAAGGGATTGAAGTCAGCTCGCGTCTGTAGAGGTATTTTTGAAGACTTACTCGAAAACGGCCATGATCGTCCATTTTCGGTTGTCAGCTTCAGGGAAAACTAATGATCGGGGGCCATAGAATACCTGCATAGAACATGAGAATGAACAAAAAGTCATCATAACACTGTTAACGAACCTCATCGTCCACTTCGTGCTGTTTCCGCGGGAGACAGTGAAGGAACCTCCAATTTGGCTTGGCACCTCCATCTCGGCAAAGCGCTTCTGTGACCTGATACCCAGCAAAGTCTTTCAATCGCTGCTCCTTTTCTGCCTCTTGCCCCATGGAGATCCTGTGTCAAAGGTTATCCAGTCAACGAGGCGCTAGTATGCAGGATGATGATATATGCTTCTCACCAGGTGTCAGTTACAACAACATCGGCACCCTTTACCGCTTCACGGGGGTCGCTTCCCCACCAGATGTCCTTGTCGCATCCTAACTCCTTGACGCGATCCCAGACTTGCTTGGGGCACTGGTAGGCGGGTTGTGGAGGAGAGGCGACGCGAAGCTTGTGTCCGAGACGGGGGTATGTCACGAGCATGTCATGGAGGACGTTTGCAGAGTCACCGACGTAGGCGACCGTGAGGGGACGGAGGGTGTCGAAGGGTTTATTTGGTGCAGGAGGGGAAGTTGGTGTATGCTCAAAGAGGTGAGCGTGCTCGTGCAGAGTGAGGATGTCTGCAAGGATTTGCGTGGGGTGCCATAGTGAGGAGAGGGCGTTGAGGACGGGGACAGGTGAATATTTTGCGAGTTCCTGAATGAGTGTTTACTTGCTTCTAACTCGTGAATGGATTGAGCTCACCTCGATCTCTTCATGGGCACCAACGCGGGCAAAGATGCCCTGACACATGCCACCTATGACGCGTGCGGTATCCCGAGGGGTCTCGTTGACACCTAGTTGAATGTCCTCGTGTCCAAGAAACAAAGCGCGACCACCGAGAAGAACGGCAGCAGTCTCGGCGGATAGGCGGGTGCGCGTACTACGCTTGGAGAAGATAAGCGCAATAGATTTGTTAAATAGCGACTGTGAGGGCATGCGCAAACGCGCATTTTTCTTGCTTTGGGACTGTGGGGCAAGCCAAGGGAGGGAGACCTGTTTAAGGTAGTGAGCATGATTGACCAAGCGCGATATCTGAGGAGCAGTGAGGTCAGCCATGGTCATGAGATGTGGTACTGGCGACATCTTTGCAAACAATTCCTGTGGGTTAGTACTCTTGCCAGTTACTAGTCGCACTGACTCGACTTTGCAAGTCAAGAAATTTAAAGGTCGTCTGTCTACAGTAACCCCATTTGGCATTTAGGGGGGATGGATGACATAAGCCGACTTCCGGTGTTTGCCGAGGGATGCTTCCGCTCATCGCTAACGACTCAAGCGCCCGAAGGGGTCTCCGAGATTCAGCCCAAACCTACTCATGTTTGGTAATGAGTGATGTTGGAAGTCTAACTTGAGTCCAACCCCACTGACTTCGAGAGGCAAACTTCGCATGTCATTTAGAAATAACTAAACAGCTGATTGCAGCGCATGATCCAGAACAGAATAAACAGCATGCAGTCGTCTATCTTCGTGGTACCAATTATAATTATGTGGACACATTTTGCGTTGGAAGCGTTTGGAATCATGGTGCATGATGGCAGCGTGCACGGAATACGTTCCCCAAGATTAAGTTGGCCTGAATACTAGCGCGATCGAGTTGACAACCGGTCAGCTGAGCGATAGCTGATGATGATACACGAGGAAGTGCGATTCTGGGTACATATAGATAAGGTCTCCTGGACTCGTCATTGTCCACCTGGTCCCTGGGGTGTTATCGCGTGCCATTCGCGTTCCTTCTTCTCGGTGGTGGGTTCACCCTCGTAGCCAAACTACATATATTATTGCAACGTCGATGGTTTGGTACCCAGAAGGAGTCCGTACTCCAGTCGAACTTGTGACCCTAGTGCCTACTACTTGCATAGCAAAAACAGGCTGTCAAAGCCCCAAAGGGAATTTTCTCAGAACCACACCCTGGCTGCAAAATAGGACACACGTACTGAAAGTGTTGGAACCACATTCAAGGGTGATCGGAATGCTAGTTTGGAGTCAGACGACCGCCTGACGATCTGGCATCGGTACTGTCTGAGTTTATCGGGGGGCGTCAAGATCGGAGCAGAATGTGACCACGGCTGTTGTGCCGACTCCCCCATGCAAGACAATGCACCGAACACCTATGTACGACCATGTAGTGCACCGCGCACCAGGTGGAAAAATACTCGATGATCCCAGAGGTCGCGCCAACCAGTGATATGCCTAGCGACGCTTGCGTGATGTTTCGAAGAGGCCAAGTCTGCCGCGAGCGGTGTAAGAACCTGGGAGGTCAGGTTGAACACACCTGGGATAAAGGCAAATCGACGAGAACGCTTCGAGGGCAAAGCGGTCGAGCCCCACACTGCTATAGAACAAAGCTGTAGCGTATACGTACAGGTGAGAGTCCCGTACCCGGGGACCGTTGCCCATAAACAATGGGCATCGGAGTGTGACACGTTGCCAAACAGAGTTCACGACGGGTTAGATTTGTACAACTTACTGGATCATCTAGTGAGGAAGACTTTGACATTGAACTTGATGGTGCTATGGACTTGAGCGTTGTATATCATTAGTGCCATCACGGCTTTCTGTTATCTCGTATGCGTACTACTCATTGAGGCTGAAAAGACCACCAAATATACCCTGAGTTCGGCAACCAAAACAGTATCGTTGTACAGATTGCCATCAACACTATCACCGTCCTCGTATTCAATGTTGAAGGTCCTGTCCAGGTCAACGGAAGTCGAAGAATCGTCGGGTGCATATCTGTCGTGGCCATCACAGCTCCGGCCACAGTGAGGACCTGGCAAAATAAAGTCGCTGTAATCAAGTTCAGCGAAAGATTCACATCATACATGCGCCACACGACAAATACGTGCCCCGAGCCAGTATCAAATATAACTGTTAGAGAGAGTGAGCTGCACATTCGTTGCAAGGCTAGCGCGAGCGTACCCTCGTAGGGGACGGCAGGTGTGCCAACTTCAATAGTGTCGAACCACTCCTCGGAGAAGTCGTCCAAGGGGACCACGCCAGTTGCGCGCTTGCGAGCGCCTTTCACAGCATACGGATGCAAGGTACTGGTGTTCTTCTCAAAATTATCAAGGCCACGAAGAATCTTACTGGATGTTCAAGTCAACGGCAAGGAAAATGCGGAGGTCAAGCAGATGGGGACGCACGCCCTGGTTGAAGCAACATGGGACTTGAGTGCTTCGACGTTGACGCTATTATCGGCATTAACTAGTGACGAGCGCTTGAAGAGGGGGATTGCTGTGCCCCCCTGTTTGGCAGGCTGGGGAACTGCAGCGATGAAGAAAGGCAGTGATAACCATTGATAGAGTGAAGCGCATACTACACAGTGATGTTTTCTACAAAGGAGGAAAACTAACAAGTAAGTCGTGCTTTAGTCTGCCTGCCTTTATACCATGGCACCGTGATGCTGACCATAGCCAAGCTGCCCATGGATCGGTTATCCCCGCTCCGACCTACGCACT
>MU127440.1:62017-73931 GCA_014904945.1 Gyrodon lividus
CAGAGAGCAGCACACACTTGAGATCGAGAACTGATCCTGATGGCATCACGTCAACCCTATGAACGGTTGCAACCAGCACCCCCCACACAAACTGTTTCCAAACACGGTGGCCCGAGTCAAGCGTGCTCTGGCCGCCATCGGCTACAATTTCTAAGATCGTTGTACAGATAATATACTTACATCGTACTTCGACGCGCCAGTGATCACTTCTCTTCACTTTCGACTTTAGCCATTGCCGCTCGCCCAGCTTCCCGGAATGCCTCCAGGGCCTTCCAAGCCGCACCCGACGTCACACTCTCCATCGCAAGGCGGACCCCGTCCTTATAATCCGACGCTGTCCCAGCAACAACCAAGAGAGCAGAAGCGTTCATCAACACAAATTGCAACACCGGCGTCAATTCCTCGGGTATTTCAGATCCGGAGGTAAGGAGCGCCTTGAACGTCTCCGCGTTCTGGGAGGGAATTCCGCCTGCCACTGATGTGAGCGGATGGGTGCGCAACCCGAATTGTGTGGGGTGCAACTTGGTTTCCGTGATGTTCCCATCTTTCAGCTCCCATACCCAGGAATCTCCAGCACAGCTGATCTCATCAAGCCCCTCAGCTCCACACACAACCAATGCACGAACGACGCCACCATCACGGAGTGATTTGGCGAAGGGAAGGCCAAGTTCGCGCTCAGCAACGCCGAGCACCATGCCCCTCGGGCACGCAGGATTGATGAGTGGACCAATGATATTGAAGAGTGTTCGGAAGGGAAGTGCCTTGCGATAGGGCGCAACCATGGCAAGCGCTGGGTGGTAGTGAGGAGCGAGGATGAACGTGAAGGGAACACGGGCGATGTGCATTGCTGTTCCGGGTGTAGGGGCTACGAACAGACAGTCGAGGCGTTGCAATAAATCCGCTGATCCAGATGACGACGTCGACGCCCTGCTGCCGTGCTATGTGATAGGGAAGTAAGAAATTGATCCTGCTGCGGTTCTTCTATGCAAGGACGAGACTACTCACCTTGACCACTCGGGCGCCTGCGCCTGCAGCAACCACGGCGGCAGTTGTACTGACGTTGAATGTGTTATGTCCGTCTCCACCAGTACCTACGATATCGACGACGAAATCCTTGTCATAATCTTCGATGGCAGCTTTGAGCGCACGCGCACGAAGGACATCAGCGGCTGCAGCCAAGTTTTCCGGGCGTCTCTCGACTCGTTCGATGTGCATGGCGGCCAAGAATGCACCGATCTGGGCGGGGTGGGCTGCATCTGGCGTGAAGAGATGTTCGAGGGCAACTCTGAGATCATCCGGAGTGAAATGTTCTGGTGTTTTGACCAGCTTTCCGAGGAGAACTTTGAATGTATCGGAGGTGTAGTCCGCCATGATGGATGGTGCAGGATATTTGCAAGGTTCGAGAACAGGTTCTGATAACGGCTCTTAATCGCTTATCAATCCAGGAGAGGCGGGGTTGCCGGGCCATGCAAAGACTCGAAACAGGAGCTCGTGGGTACATCAGACGGTTACCTGGACAGTTACTCGTTCTGATGAACGGGATAGCTTAGCCACTAGGCTCAAAAGAAAACCAGTCACAGGATCACTGAAGCGTCCACGCCTGCAGCTGTAGAGGTAACGAACACCACGATCCCAGAATCTTTTAGGGCTCGTCCAATGTGTGTAGTTCTCCCTCAGATGTCTATTTCGAATGATCATACTCGGCAATTGTTCAAACTATAGATGAGGAGATCCACAGCCCCGATCTCGACGAGCTGATCCATCACAGTTGCGCAGTTTTTCTTCTCCACCATGGCACTGACCTCAACCCAACCCGTTTCCTCCAGCGGACTGATAGTTGGAGCCCTCCTACCAGGAGTGATTTCGATCGCTTGGGGCAGGGCAGCGCGAGCGATGTTATACGAGCAAACCACATATTTATCAGCTGCCGCCACGCCTGCGATTCGACTTGCAATCAGATTTATGAGGGGCGTGTGATCGGCACGGGAAGGAGGGTTTGATTTAATGAGGACGGCTTCCGTCTGAAGAAGCGTTGCAATCGCATGCAAACCAGCGGCGCGCATCGTATCACCGGACTCTATGGAAGGTTAATAAACCAAGGAAATTACACAGGCTTCAGCGTTCACGTACCCACGAGGTCAACTAGATGCAGAGGTCGCCGTGAGCGCGTGTTTTAGGCAAGCCTGACCTGACCGCTCACCTATACCATCTGCTAAGCCAAGTGAACAAGCAGCTTCCACACTTCCGCCAATATATTGAATTTTTGTTCTTTGATCGCCAACAAGTGACAGCTGGTCGTCAATTGTGTTGAAGTACTCCGCCGCAAGGACCTCGAAACTCGTCACGACGCGTTTTCCAGCGAGATCCTCTGCTGTTTTGATATGTCCACGCTCTGGTACTTGTAGTTGGAGAGCACATTTTCCAAATCCAAGGCGCTGAACTTCCGTTACTTTGTCTTGCATTTTTGCTTCTAGGATGACGTCGTGACCTGTTATTCCGAGGTCGATGTTACCGTTCCCGACGAATGAGGGTATATCTGCAGCAGGGAGGAAAACGCTGTGTTCGTGTTAGACAATCAGACGTTTGGACAGTATAACCAGCTTACAGCGCTATTGGATGGTTCATCACAAGGCAAACATCAAGGCGATCCGATCTGCGGTACTGGATGTCCGCGCCTGCAGTGCATTCATCGAAACCATCAGATATGTATCCTTTGAAGCGCACGAAACATGGGTATACCTGCAAGTAATTGTAAGCATCGCTCGTGCAATCGACCTATGGGTTGCGATCAGAACCTGTTATGGTACTCGGGGTATTCATCAAACACACCCTTCTTCGGGATCGCGAAGAGTAGACGGCCGTTAAGTGCTTCTGCGTCTGACCACGAGATAAGACAACTCCATGTAGTCTGATGACAAGGACTCACTCATATCCGATACCAGAGAAGAGACTCTACGACCCCTTGAGATAGTAGAAAAGATGATCGAGTCATGTCGTATCTTTGCGACCTCTGATTACCGAAAACGGAACCGTTATTGGCTCGTCCGAATGTCCGACGCTCTGACCGCGGGTAGGTTTGTAGATAACCAATTCTGCAAAATACGAACACGGAATAAGTGCATAAATACCGTTTGCTGCGAGTGTCTATTTTTCCGTCAGTGAGCGAGGTCACGCACAGAAGACCACCAGAGTACTGACCAGAGTTCTGCCAGTCAGTGAACGCAGGTTACAGTCATTGACCGGAAATCGTGGGAAAGTTGATGAACTTCACCATCGTTCACTTGAACGTGTCTTTGAGCGGTTCCATGGTCCTTCTGTATACAGTAGATACACCTGCAATCTTGTCAATTCCCTCAACCCAGATTCACCTCATTGCAATGCCCTGCGTGAGTATTAACAAGCAAAGAATATCCATTTCGAAAGCACACTGCACGCCCACTACAATCACTGCAAAAACTCGCTGAACTTAGAGTTCCTCTCAATGGCCAGTCGAAGCTCCGGCAAGAAGCGTTCAAACAGAGGATGTTGAACACAGCACTGTATAGCCGCAGTGTGTCACATCTTACATATAATGTATGTAATGTATGTAAGCAGTTAGACAGTCACATTTATTGTAGTATATAAACCCAGCGCTGTATTAGCACTCAATAGATCCTCTCTTACTCTTGAATTATATCCTCTGTAAGAACCCAAGCTTTACAAGCTCAGGTGAGTATAAGGAGTCTTCCTCCCCACATTCACATGCCTGTTCATTAGGTTATGAGCCCTGGTGAGCTACCTCTCTGCACTTTAACCAGCTGCATTAAGCATACTCCCAGATCACCTTAAGTGTCGCCTTTAATGGCTGACACTGAGCTAAGGATGAGTGCACTAACATGCTGCTCAAGCCTAAGGCTGTCTGTGAAAGCACCCTAACAGGCTGCTGAACTCGTCGCATACTGAAATGCTGACAGTTTAATTTTCAGATACCTACCAATGGCCTCCCTCCTCACAAATTGTGTCCCCATCTTCACCAGCACCAACTGGCTTGCCTGGTACCCTCAAATGGAATCGTTCCTCATGGCCCATGGCCGTAACCACGTCATCACTGACAAATGTCCCTCGCCAAATGAAGAGGATGACAACACCACCGACATCACCGAGTGGAACCACCACAATACTCAGGCCATCAGTAACCTCTGCCTTCATCTTGCTCCCAACATCCTGGCAAAAGTCCTTTCAAAAACTACCGCCTCCGGTATCTGGAGCTCACTGAAGGAAGAGTATGGTACACCTGGCATTGCCACGACATACGCAGAATTTAAGGCAATGTTGGACACACTGATTCCATCACATGAGCACCCCCCTCCTGCTTTTAGTAAGATCAATGCTCACTTTGCGCGGCTCACAGAAGTGGATTTTGAGATTTCTCCAAAAGTCCAAGCAATGATCCTATTCACGAAACTACCATCCTCTATGGACACTATCGCACACCTTATCAGCCAAGAACCAACAACCCTAACCTCCACCCTTATCGAAAAATCGGCAACTCTGGCTTGGGAGTAGTGTGGCACCCACTGCAGCAAGCCCCAGGAGGCTCAGAAGCTTAGCGCTGTAAAGTGCAAGCAACCTGACCCCAAGTTAAACCAGCAGCAGCAGCCCCAGCAATCTTCCCAATAGGGAGGAAGCAATGGCGGCATGCCTGGCCAAAGCAAGGGGAAGACCAAGCGTGGCAAACATGGCAGTAAAAACCACAGCTGAACAACAACCAGATCAAGCGCCACCTTTGGCTGCAGATGATGATGATGATGACATCAATGAGATCATAAAATCTTATTGCTGCAACAAGGGTAAAGGAAAGGAACACCATGTTCCGGCACCTCTGAGGACACCTCCACATGCCCCTTCCCCTATTCCTGAACAACCACGGACCCCTGTTAGGGAAAACCAACCACCTGTCCCCCCTCCACCTCCTTGCTGCTCTATGCGCAATTGCTGCACTCCTACACATTTTGGCAACATCTATGGAGAGAAACGACACCCGGTTGAACAATTCAAGGAAGTAGAAAATACTCGTACATGGTGACAGATTGTCGGTGAGCCCAGTGGCAGCTCTCAGTGCCAAGAAGCTTGTGATAAACATCCCAACCCACCTGCTCCATCCTCACCTGTTAAGTCTGGGTTCGTTCCCGGAATTCCCGGATTGTCCGGAGTGCAGAGAAATCGGGGTTGGCGGGAATGCCTGAGGAGGGTCGGAGTGGTAAGGAACTTTGGCTTCAGCTTATGTGCTGTGCCCCTGTATGAGTTCTGTTCCTTGATTTCGGAGCAGAGGGTCAGAGGTAGAGATCAATCCTAAGATCAACTTAAGGACCGGGGAAGTTCAGAGGGGATCAGGAAAGAACGGGATTTAGTTGATATTCGAACTAAGGAAATATCAGAGAGTACACGCGGGTTTATATACTGAAGAGTCCGGAAGATATAAAGATGTTAAAGTACTATCGGATGAATCAGAGTTTCAGGTTTCCAGAAGAAAGGAAGGAATGAATTGGAATGGCGTCAGAATGAGAGAATAATGGCTGAAGGCAATGGCGCAATAATTGCGAGGCAAGGGGAAGGGGATTATCGATAGGAACTGTAAATGTCAAGAAGTGTCAAAGGAAAGTGACATATGTCAAGAGATAACCGAGATAGGAATACGAAAGTCCGGGACGGGAATATGAAAGTCCGGGACAGGAATATGAAAGTCCGGGACGGGAAGTACGGGGTTCGGAATGTCCAATGAAAGAGAAATTGTCTAAGGTAAAGTCCGGGGGCCGGGATTTGGGATTTGGTCATAGGGGCTCGGAATTGCGCCGGATGGGTTAGGGAAGTTTCGGGATGTGACAGTATCCCCCTCTTAGGCATGAACCCTTGAGTGCCTGGATAGGAGTCCGTGATAGGAAATAGAAGTATAGCAGAGTTTGAAAGGTAGGGATCAATCTGAGGTGCCTTGCGACCGTTGACTGCCTGTTGTTTAGTTCCACCATCCAACATGTCTACTCACTCGCAATCCGACAATGAAATCGCCTGTCTCCAACAAGAGGAGGAAGAATGTGCACAGGAGTCCGCCTGCAGGATTCAGGAGGCCAGGGAGAAGAAAGCCTGGTGAGAGGCGGAAAAGCATGAGGAGGCAAGGCGGAAGCTCGAGGAGGAAGCATGGAGAAAAGTGGAGGAGGACGAGAGGAGGCAAAAAGCGGAGGCAGAGGTTGCGAGGCTCACGGCCGAGAGATTGCAGCAGGGGTCACAGGAGTCGCAGAGGCACGGGGCGAGCGGGTCACTGAGGAGGTCCGAGGTGGGGCCGTCGCAGGTGAGTGCGGGGAGGCCCAGGGGTTGGCTCCCCGGGGCCAATACTCCCTGCGCAACCTGCGTGAGGGCGGGGGTACCGTGCCTGGGCCCAAAAACCAGGAGGTTGCGGATGTGCGCGAGGTGCTCGCAAGTGCACTTGTCGTGCCAGGAGGCCGGAGCGGGGAAGTGGGTGGCCATGGAAGTGGCATTGCTGCGCGGGGGGAAGGACCAGAAGAGGCAGAGGCAGAAGAGTCTGGAGGCCTGGGAGGAGAGTGAAGGGGAGGGCGAGGAGGACGAGGAGCGCCAGGACGCGCTTGGGGCCCTTTCAGAGTCCTACAAGGCCCAGAGGCGGGCCAACAAGGCATACCAGGCAGCCGTAGTGGCTGAGCTGTCGGGAATCCAACAGGTATTGTCGGACGGCCTGGCGGCCTTCCTGGTGGCTCAGGGGTCCCAGTTTGGAGATTCCAGAGAAAGCTGGGGGGCGTCGGAGTGAAAGGGGAAGGAGAGGGATGATGGAGAAGGAGGTCAGGGGACAGATGGGGAGGATGGGGATGAGGAGGAGGATGAGGGTGAGGAGGGAGGTGAGGAGGATGGGGATGGGGAAGTAGTATAGGATGTCCCATCGCTTTCCTCCTGTATAATTAGCGTAGTTTTGTTCTTTGGTGAATTGAAAATCGTATTTTCGCCCTCATCCGAGTGAACTAAGGGGTCCGGACTTTCTGGGATATGCGGAGTGAAAGTCCAAGATGAGTTCCGATGCGTGAGCGAGCTCAGTTGCGAGGATCCAGGAAGTTTCTTCATCAGTTCCTTCATAACCCACCCACCTTCCCAGGTACAGGAGTTGGCAATTCCTGCATCAGCGGTCAATTTTGGAGTCTAGGGTTTCGGAGATTTCATATTTGGGTTCTCTGTTGACTTTGACTGGGGGAGGTGGGGGTTGGACCCGATTCGGGATGGTGTTTGGAGTTGCAGGTTCTAACTGGGAGACATGGAAAATGGGATGGACAGCGCACATGGAGTCTGGGAGTCGGAGGGTGAAGGACAGGGGTCCGGCTTGGGCGATGATTGGATAGGGGCCGAGGGTCTTTTCCGAGAGTTTCTTGGAGGGGCAAGTGGAACAGAAGTACTTCGCCTTGATGAACACTTGGTCTCTGATCCGGAAATCATCGGGAATGCTCGGGTCCTTGGTAGCATTGCTGAGCGCAGGCCATTTCCATGCATAGGAATTTGTGGAGTTCCTGTAGGTCAACTGCATATTTGCGGGCACGGGATGAGGTCAGATCCCTTTCGGGGTAGACCGAGACGTTAGGGTGGTAGCCTTTGTTAGTGAAGAATGGGGATACTCCTGTGGTAGCGCTAGGGGCATTATTGTAAGCGAATTCCGCGAGGGGTAGCAGTTCTGACCAATTGTCCTGTTGGTAGTTGCAGTAGATTCGGAGGTATTGCTCAAGAGTCTGGTTCGCCCGTTCCGTTTGCCCATTGCCTTCGGGATGGTATCCCAAAGTGAAGTGAAGTCGGATGTTGAGGGCTTTCCCGAGGGAATAGAAGAAGTGAGAGACGAACTCGGAACCCCGGTCGGAGGTGATATGGGAGGGAACTCCGTGCTTGGAAAACATGTGGAGCAGGAATAGTTTCGTGAGGCTTGGAGAGTCGATAGTGTCGTGAGTGGGAACAAATATGGATTGTTTGGAAAGGCGGTCGATGACTATGAGGATTGCGGTATATCCGCTGGAAGACGGGAGTTGCTCGATGAAGTCCATGGAAATGGAATTCCAGGGCTTTTCGGGGATTGGGAGTTGCTTGAGCATTCCGTAGGGGCGGTGTCTTGGAGTTTTAGCTCGGGCGCAGGAAGTGCAGGAGCTGACATAGTCCTTGACAAAGGTGCAGAGGCCTGGCCAGGTGTATTCCCAGCGGATGAGCTCTAATGTCCTGTTTTGCCCGAAATGTCCGGACAGGGGGTGGTCGTGCTTGTACTGGAGAATGCAAAGACGGAGGTCCTTAGCTTCTGGGACAAAGATATGATTGTTGAGGGTCAGGAAACCTTCAGGATTGACAGCCCACCGGGAGTCCAACGAGTCCGAAAGATGGAGGGAAGCTATGGGGTCAGAGGACAGGGAATCTAGGATGTCCTTGTGAATGTCTTTGATGTCAAGCAGGGATGAGGCCCGGAGGACTGGGGCAAGTAGGATAGTGGCTCATAGGGATGAGGCGAGCTGTTCCTGTGTGAACACCGGACGGAGGTTATGGGGATTGACGCGAGCATAGTCCTTATCCCCCTCTTTTGGGTAGACATCCCAGCATCTAGTGAGGGAGTCGGGCTTAGCTCCTAAGTGTCTGGGGCAGAAGCGGATGACAAGGTTGAACTGGGATAGGAATTCCGACCAGCGGGCTTGCTGGCAGGTCAGGACTTTGGAGGTGGAGAAATATTCCAGATTTTTGTGGTCGGTAATGACATCGATAGGGGTGCCGGAACCTTCAAGATAGTGATGCCAATGCCGGAAAGCTTGATGGATAGCGAGGAGCTCCTTATCATGAGTGTCGTAGTTGAGTCCTGGGGCTGTCAGGGTGCGGGAGTAGAATGTGACGGGGCAGAATTCCTTGTCCAGACACCGGATCGAGAGGATTCCCGCAATAGCATAGTCCGAAGCGTCGGTTTCAACCGTGATAGGACAGTCTGGAATCCAGTGAGTAAGGATAGGGGCTTGGGTGAAGGCGTCTTTGAGTTGGGTGAAGGCGGAGCGGCAGGAGTCATTGAAGTTCCAGGGGGCATTTTTCCGAGTGAGTTGAGTGAGCGGAACAACAATATCTGAGTAGTTGAAGATGAAACAATGGTAGAAGTTGGCGAAACCGAGGAAGGACTGAATGTCCTTGACTTTCCAGGGTTCGGGCCAATCTCGGATTGCCTGGACTTTTTCCAGGGACATGGTAAGCCCCTGGGGAGAGAGACGATAGCCCAGGTATTCGACGGAGTCCGAGTGCCACTCACATTTCTCTGGTTTGGCATAAAGTCCGTGTTTCCGGAGACACTGGAGGACTTCCCGGACATGTTCTTATGAGAAGCCATGTCATTGAAATAGATGAGGATGTCGTCGAGGTAAACCATGACGCAGACGTCTAGGAGGTCCACGAAGATGCTATTGACGAACCGCTGGAAGGCCGCTGGGGCGTTGGTGAGCCCGAAGGGCATCACCAGCCACTTGTACGAGCTGTAGCGAGTCCGGAAAGCGGTTTTCCACTCATCCCCAGGAGCGACGCAGACAAGGTGGTATGCATGACAGAGGTCGATTTTCGTGGATACCTTGGCGCGGCTAGGGGAATCGAGGAGGTCGGAGATCAGGGGTAAGGGATAGTGGTCTTTCTTCGTGATTTTGTTGAGACCTTGGAAATCGACACAGAGGCAGAGGGATCCGTCCTTCTTGCAGACAAAGAGGACGGGAGCGCCATGGGGAAAGGGAAACAAGAGGCATAAGGGCCTTGGGATCATAAAGAGTGGACACATTGAGATGGGTCTCCGTAGGTGCACGGTGGGATTCAATGCAGCCTCCTTCCCGTGTGGAGTCCGGAAGGCTGCACCCTAATTTTTTGCCTCAGGGGTAGACTCCGGTTTGGCTTCCAGAGCAGGGGAGGTTGTCGCTGCACGGGCTTTGGACGCATGGGAAGTGGACTTCTGGCAGTCCTTGGCTACATGTCCAGTGGCTCCGCAGAACATGCACAGCTTGAGGTCAAAGCGGCGTTTGTGTTCCTCGGAGGTGAGGCATCCGTCCTTCCCGAGGTTACTGGAGAGGTTGGATGCGGGTTTGGGGGTGGAGGACTTTGCCAACGAGGACGTAGAAGTGTTGGACGGAGTGACGGGTTTCAGAGATGAAGTGGCCGGAGTACTTTTGGAAGTGGAGGACTGGTTTCTGGAGGGTCGGACTTGCGTTCCCAATATCTCCCATTGCTAGTCTGGGAGAGAGTCCGGAGCTCTCCTAGGGAACACGGTTTTCTGATGCAGGAAAGCTCGTCTTTGATGTGATCTGGAAGTCCATTGTAGAAGTGGTGTCGGAGGGCCCCCTCGCCGAAACCCCAAACCTGGGAGGCTAGGCAATTGAATTCTACCACATATTTGTTGATATGCTGGGAGTCTTTCATGGATAGGTGGTCAAGTTGGTGTTTGGCATCACCGACAGGGTCGTGGGGGCCAAAGTTGGTCTGGAGCTTGAGGATGAATTCCCGATAGTTGTCTGTCCAGTCTGGATCGTCCATCTGGAGGAGGTCAGGCCATACCTTTTAGGTAAGACTGAGTGAAGGTGACTTTCGTGCGGTCAGTCCAGAATGCGCAGGGATGGTCCTGGAAGTTCAGCTTGCACTGGACCAAGAAGGCCCGCAGCTTGCGAGGGTCAGTCCCATCAAAGGTGTTGGGTTCCCACACCTTCGTGTGTGGAGATGAGGAGTTTTCAGATTTGCGGTCACAGTGCAATAACTCAGCAAGGCTGCGGACTGCGTTTGCAAGCACCATGATAGGGTTAGGCGGAATTGCATTGTCGGGGTTGTCGTCATCGGAGGGGTCGGGGTCATCGCCGCCACCGTTCCCGTCGTCAGAGGGGTCCAGGGCGCCCCGAAGGGGTGACGACCTGCGGGAGTAGGGGTGGAGATGATTTGAGATGGAGGTCTGGCCTGAGAGGCAGAGGTTGATGAACGACAAGCAGAGAAGCTTCGGAATTGTTTGGCAACATCAGGGCCTCAATGCGAGGTCATCAGGGAGTGCAGGGTGTCTTCTCGGGCTGCCTCTGACTGAGCTGTGTCAATGCTTTGCATACTGTGTGTTTGGGCACGAGTCTGGATAGTTCTAGACATGCAGATAAGATATGATGTTAGCGAACTCGAACTCATAGAGGTTTGAGTTTGAATATACTGTTAAGTCCGGGTTCGTTCCCGGAATTCCCGGATTGTCCGGAGTGTGGAGAACGCGGGGTTGGTGGGAATTCCTGAGGAGGGTTGGAGTGGTAAGGAACTTTGGCTTCAGCTTATGTGCTGCGCCCCTGTACGAGTTCTGTTCCTTGATTTCGGAGCGGAGGGTCAGAGGTAGAGATTAATCCTAAGATCAACTTAAGGACCGGGGAAGTTCAGAGGGGATCAGGAGAGAACAGGATTTAGTTGATATTCGAACTAAGGAAATATCAGAGAGTACACATGGGTTTATATACTGAAGAGTCCAGAAGATATAAAGATGTTAAAGTACTATCGGACGAATCAGAGTTTCAGGTTTCCAGAAGAAAGGAAGGAATGAATCGGAATGGCATCAGAATGAGAGAATAATGGCTGAAGGCAATGGTGCAATAATTGTGAGGCAAGGGGAAGGGGATTATCTGTCACATCCTGAAACTTCCCTAACCCATCCGGCCCAATTCCGAACCCCTATGACCAAATCCCGAATCCCGGCCCTCGGACTTTACCTTAGACAATTTCTCTTTCATCGGACATTCCAAACCCCATACTTCCTGTCCCAGACTTTCTGCATTCCCATCCCGGACTTTCGTATTCCTATCTTGGTTATCTCTTGACATATGTCAGTCTCCTTTGACACTTCTTGACATTTACAGTTCCTATCGATAATTCCCTTCCCCCTTGC
>MU127440.1:73941-115548 GCA_014904945.1 Gyrodon lividus
GGTTATCTCTTGACATATGTCAGTCTCCTTTGACACTTCTTGACATTTACAGTTCCTATCGATAATTCCCTTCCCCCTTGCTTCGCAATTATTGCGCCATTGCCTTCAGTCATTATTCTCCCATTCTGATGCCATTCCAATTCATTCCTTCCTTTCTTCCAGAAACCCGAAACTCCAATTCATCCAACATACTTTAACATCTTTATATCTTCCAGACTCTTCAGTACATAAACCCGCATGTACTCTCTGATATTTCCTTAGTTCGAATATCAACTAAATCCTGTTCCTTCCTGATCCTCTCCCTTCCAATTCTCTAAGTCCTTAAGTTGACCTTAGGACCAGCCTCCGACCCCCCACTCTTAAATTAAGGAACCGAACTCGTACAGGGGTGCAGCACATAAGCTGAAGCCGCAGTTCCTTACCCCTCTGACCCCCCTCAGGAATTCCCGCAAACCCCGCCTTCTCCGTACTCCGGACAATCTGGGAATTCTGGGAACGAACCCGGATTTAACATTATCGATAGGAACTATAAATGTCAAGAAGTGTCAAAGGAAAGTGACATATGTCAAGAGATAACCGAGATAGGAATACGAAAGTCCGGGACGGGAATACGAAAGTCCAGGACGGGAATGCGGAAAGTCCAGGACGGGAAGTACGGGGTTCGGAATGTCCAATGAAAGAGAAATCATCTAAGGTAAAGTCCGGGGGCCAGGATTTGGGATTTGGTCATAGGGGCTCGGAATTGGGCCAGATGGGTTAGGGAAGTTTTGGGATGTGACATCACCTACCAATGAAGAAGACATTGAGCATATATGTCATGAAGGGGGAGCGAATCTAACAAACTTTCTACTTATAAAAGCTCTCCCAAACTCTCCTGGCACTGAAAAGCAGCCTAGAGAACGGTCATTCTGTGACATCAATTGCCTACCAGAGGCAGATCAGTCCCAATGGAAGGCAGCTTGTTGAGATGAACTTGACATACTCAAAAAGTGCCAAGTATATGACCTTGTTGACTGCCCCTGCCATAGGAAGGTCATCAAAAACCAATGGGTTTTCGATGTCAAAACTGACGGTCGCAAGAAAGCCAGACTGGTAGCCAAAGGCTTCTCCCAAGTCGAAGACTTAGACTTCGACCAAATATTTTCACCAGTTGTGCGCTTTGAAACTGTGCGCTTAATGCTTGCACTAGCAGCACTTGAAAACTGGTATATCTCTGGCCTCAACATCCAAAGCACCTATTTATATGGCAAGCTCAATGTCAATGAAGAGATCTACATGGAACAGCCAGAAGGTTTTGCTGAGAAAGGGCAAGAGTTCCCCAAAGAGTTCCTACGTATGTGCATTCAGCACAAAGGCTGCAGTATACATATAGATCAATGCACCTACCTTGAAATTGTTCTTGAACGATGTGGCATGCAGAATGCCAAATCTGCACCAACACCATTGCCCCAGGGCTACTACACCTTGCCAAACGACCAGCCCACAGACTTTAACTTGCACAGTCATTTCCAAATGGTCATAGGGTCTTTACTCTATATAATGTTGGGCACTCGTCCTGACATTGCTTATGCTGTTACCACACTATCTAGGCATGTGGCAAACCCTCAGAAGACCATCTCAATAAAGCACTGTATATCTGTCGCCACCTTCTTGGGACCAAGAATTACTCTCTTGTGTTCAAAGGTGAATCTGGTCTAGGATTAACAGCTTGCACAAACTCAGATTGGGCATCTGATCCCACCTCTCGCCGATCACAAACAGGATACTTCCTGAAACTTGCTGATGACATATTCAGTTGGGCCTCCAATGCCCAGAAGACTGTTGCTCTTTCCTCTACTGAGGCTGAATACATGATGCTCAGTGATTGTAGCCACCAGGTAGTATGGATACACTCTCTATTAGGCAAACTCAACTACCACCTCAAACCCATCCCCATCTGTGGTGATAATCAGGGTTCTATCTTTATGGCAACAAACCCTATCACAGAAAAGCACTCCAAGCACATCGATATTTGCTACCACTATGTATGTGAAGTTAGTTATCTCCCAGAAGTTGAGATTTACTTTATTGCTGGAGCAGCTAACCCTGCAGATATATTCACAAAGAACCTTGGACATGTCAAGTTTGAGCAGTTCAGGGCCCAGTTAGGCCTTGAATTTTATTAACGAACACTGGCAGCTCAAAAGCGCCATATATCTCACTCGCGCACCTATGTGATGCTTAGTGAGGGGGAGTGTTGAACACAGTACTGTATAGCCGCAGTGTGTCACATCTTACATATAATGCATGTAAGCAGTTAGACAGTCACATCAGTGACATGTCACATTTATTGTAGTATATAAACCCAGCACTGTATTAGCACTCAATAGATCCTCTCTTACTCTTGAATTATATCCTCTGTAAGAACCCAAGCTCTACAAGCTCAGGTGAGTATAAGGAGTCTTCCTCCCCACATTCACATGCCTGTTTATTAGAGGATGGTGGTGGGACCACTTTACTGAACACCCTAGGTATGTGAACAAAGAAAGTGCTTCAATGGTCAGCAGTAAGGCAAAGGTAATATGTACTCAAATTTACGAGCAGCGCATTGCTTGAGAGCAGCAAATGGACCAAGACCAAATCAACATGGGATAGCGTGACTCTCCTCGAGACTTGTCAGTGATCACTAGAACTTGTATGTCCAACCTTTCTGTCAAATCATTTTGTGCTGACCAGTCACATACAGTTTGGGCGATGGCACAAATGACGCCCATTGTATCTGGCTGATCAGTTGGCCCACCACCCTCCTTTGCCATCTCCATGACTGCGAGCTGCACCCCAACAATGTCCGTTCCAGCTGCCGCTACCATACAGCCCTTAACCCTAGCAGCAGCACTGCTTCAAAGTGGACTGCATGAGGCTGGTAGTTTACATTCACTGCCCATGCTGCCTCTACTCCCTGTGCTATTGATTCCAGTCACGGTGGCATCAACTTCATCCAACTTGGTTGGTTTGAGTGCCTACAGCTCTGTCCCAGCCAGTCCAGTGCTATCCAATTTCTCATCACATCACTCCAAACGTCAATGGCTCAATCAAACTGGCCTTTATCGCTCTATATCAGGCTCTCTTGGCCCTTCATCAACAGCATCACCCTCCCCAAGCCTGGCTTTCCACTGGCCTGCCAAAGTCGTTTGGACCCCTGCTGATCAGGCTGATTGGGAGATAGGGCTTGTGAGGCTCACTGCCAGTGCAGGGTTACCATTATGATGGATTGAGAATCCAGAGTGGAAGAAGATATGTGACTGGTTCCTCTCAAAAGCAAAAAATCCCTCATCAAAAGTTCTTACAAATCAGATCATTCCAGAGGTCCTGGATGGGCTGAAGTCATCAGCCCAAGACAAGTGTTGAGGTTTGGAGGCCACACTACAGTGTGATGGATGGATGGGCGAGAACCACCATCATCTGCTTGGCTTGATGACTGCCCAATAAAAAGTAAAAGTAAGTCTTGTCGTCGTCATTTTTAGTCAAGATTCTCTCATAGTCTCTAAGTTCGAGCTCAATATTACCTTTTGGTTGCAGTTGCACACTGTTCGGGTGCACAATGCCTCAGGAGATCCCAAAACAGCCGAGGAACTCTTGAAGCAGATGTTGCTAGCTATCAATATCATTAAGACCAAGTGGGGTTCAACAGTGATTGCATGCACTATGGATGCTTTGGGTGAGTCACGGAAAGCCTGATACCTCCTTTGGGAGACGTTTCCATATCTGGTTGTCCCAGACTGCCTTGCTCATTAGGTGCCATATCTATCTGAACTATGACTTCTTAAATTAATATGTCTCATAGTGGAACCTCATCATCGGTGACCTTTTCAAAGTTAAGGATGACTACGGGAAGTATGGGGATATGGCACTGGAACTAATCACGTGGCTACGGAGCAAAACACTGTTACTTGTGGTGATTTCGCACTCTGTGCATATTTTATTATTTCTATTGTTTATACAGCGCTGACATGCACTCCATTCACTTTCTAACCTATCTCACTTCATTCTATGCTTCAAACTATCCTAGGTACCAATTCACTTGGTTGTCTTAGCTTCATCCCATTGCTCTACACAAGTAGATCAATGACTTGTACACTTTACTGTAGTGTTTACCTTTGTTTACATTAGGTCGCACTTAGCACTCAGAGTCCACTGTACTGAGTCTTTGGTTACTCACTGTGGACTCCAGGTACTGTACACCTCTTCTACCTACTTCAATACATTGGTTACTCACTGTGGACTCCAGTCCCAAGCTTATTGCAGCTCCTTGAGTCGATCCAAACAGTGCATTAGCACTCTCCCAAGCTTCTGGCTTGAACAAACACAAGTACTTGCATTGCTCCATGAGATACAAATGGCCACAATCGGAAAGACACTCACAATAATCTGAGCTGTTCTAACCCATTGGCTATCCCACTATCTTGCATATCAAAGACTCTTGGAAGTCCACCCTGCTCTTGAGCTTCTCATTACGAAGCATGAAACTGCTTTGCTAGCATCTGGGAAGAGGGCAGCTCGTGAGAAGACGGAAACAGCAATTGTGACCATCAGGGATGCTACATTTTGGCATGCAATGGCTCGGTAGGCCTTACATGTCACTTGCAAGTTGGGAACTCACACTCAATGGTAATATAGGTGGAAGAACCTACTTGAACCAATTGCACTCATGACAAATATTCACCAAGCTGCTCACGCCCAACCTGAGCACATTGTGATCTCATTGGGATTTCTCTATTTCCGGTACTCCAAGCTTAGTAATGACCTTGACACTCCTGTGTGGAGAGCTGTGCTTGAGAGTGCAGAGCGTCGATGGGCAAATTGTGACCAGGAGGTCTTCATTGCTGCTGTCATTGCTAATCCCTTCTATGGAGTGGCTCCATTTAATAAAATATCCTTGACCACTCGTGCTGGCCTGGCGGCTCTCTTTGGCTGTCTTTGGCTACATTTTTACAAAGAAAATGCTCCGACTGAGCTTTTCACTGATTTAGAGGGTTACCTCGCATCTTCCAGTGATTTTGCCTACATGAACATGTATAAAAACTCCTTGTTAGCTTGTTCGGAGGCCACTGTAAGTGAAATCTTGATTTTTTTGATTTTTTTTTCTAAATTCTTTGCTAGCACACCCCTGTTGATGCACTGGACGTATGGAGTGCTTCCTCGCACCCTGGTCCTGAACCCCGGCCACTGCACAAAATCGCACGTCGCTTACTATCCATCTGTCCCAATTCAGCATCTTGTGAACGACTCTTTAGTGTCTTTGGTGGTATATTGACAAAATGGCGCAATCGGTTGTCCACGGAAAACCTTACTCGTCTAGCAGAACTCAAATGATATGCATGAAGAACACGTTCGTGATGATGCTGTCAAAAAAAGGCTCAAACGCAAGCATGCCGACATCATTGAAGAAAAGTTGGTTTGGGGGGATGCATCATCTTGCGGCAGCGGTGAAGTCACGGTGGCAGCAACCAGCAACCAGCAAGAAGAGCAGGAGCCTGAGTATTCAGCAGCGGAAACGAGCACTGCCGCGCCGCAGTACAGCCGCATACCTATCAAAGACCTATTGGATTACTCACATGCCGAGTTGTGGCTTGGTTCATTCTATAAGACTGCTAGCAATTCGATGCTTAGATGACGACCTCGAGTTATACCAGCTTCTTGATCTAGATGCAGAGGGTATTGATGACCCAGATCACTCACAAGTGGAGGACATGCTAGCAGAGTAGAGTATATCCGATTTAGTTGATTTGTACCACTATATCACTCTACAGGATGGCTCAATCCAAAGCCCTACCCCTAATTAACCCAGCCAATCAGCTTGGATTATCTAATTTTCAGCTCACTGCACGCGTTCAGTTCACTTGCGTCTGTGGGAAAGTTCACCGATGTTCAGCAACCGCTGTGAACGTGCACTGACCGGCAGAACACTGGATAATTGAAGAAGCCAACTATCTCAGATACCGAACGCAGGTCAGAAAACAAAACAAAACCAACGACGTTCATCGACGTACTTTTCTCAATCTGATAATTGTCTGTCGTCGAGGTTGTTAAGGAGCCTCGTTCTCTTTATTACGCCCCGTGGGAGATTAACCAGCCCGCGATGTCGACCAGCCGGACACCGTCCCTCACCCCGTCTAGATCTGCTACTCCACATGCACCCGAAATTCCCGTACAACCCGACCATTTCTTCAGCTCGGAGGGTTCTCATCTACCACCCTCTCCAGATTCAGATGATAGAACATGGCTCGACCCCGATGACGATCCACTCGCACACCGTGGTATACCCGTGTTCAAACCTACCATGGAGGAGTTTGCAGATTTTGAGCAGTACATGTCAAAAATCGAATGCTGGGGCCTGCGAAGTGGCATTGTCAAGGTTATCCCACCAAAGGAATGGTGAGTATTCGTTAGATAGCCCTAACGACGTGCTACATCCTCTACCTAGGGTTGACGCGTTGCCGACAATCAAAGATCAACTCGCAAACGTCAAAATCAGATCTCCTATCGAGCAACATATGCTCGGCCGCGGTGGCCTCTTTCGGCAGGAAAACGTGGAGAAGCGTAGGGTTATGAGTGTTCGCGAGTGGGCCGAGCTTTGCAACAAAGACGAGTTCCGTGCCCCTGGCGTCGAGGGCGTTGGACTTCATGCTCGGAGCACTCAGGTGAAGCCGAAGTCTACGAGAAGAGGTCGTACAAGGGCAACAAGTCGCAAGGTAGAATCCGTCGAGCCCGAAGAGCACGATGACCCTACAGTCAAAGAAGAAACTGAGGAGATGCTTGTCGATGAATCGCATGGCGAACCCATGTCCCCGCCGACTAGTGTTGGGAATCCTCAGACACCGACTACCAGCAGTGTTGGTCCTCAGATCGCGCGAGTGCCAGACGAAAATACTACCCCAGGGAGTGGGGGTAACGAGGCCGATCCAGAAGAAGATCACGACGCAACCACAAACCCCTTACCGGAGGATGATAGTAATCAAGCACAGGAAAAGCCAAAACAGAAAGGCAAACGCGTTGCACAGACCCGCGAAGCGCGTGATGCTCAGTTAGCCGAACGTGCAGCCAAGGACGCTGCATTTATCGACTCCTTCGATCCCCAGAAGGACTGGTTACCCCCTGGCACAACAAATGTCGATTACACTACCGAGTTTTGCCAAAAACTCGAGCGGCAGTATTGGAGGAATTGTAGTTTGGGCAGGCCTGCTTGGTATGGCGCCGATACTCAAGGTATGTTCCCAATGACCAGATTAATAACCAACTTATGTCTTAACTGCTCGTCATCAAGGCTCGCTGTACACTGATGAGACGAAAATCTGGAACGTGGCGCACCTCCCGTCGTTCTTATCCCGCATCCTGCCGTCTTCTTCGAAAGGCCTTCCTGGTGTCAATACCCCTTACTTATATTTCGGGATGTGGAGGGCCACGTTTGCTTGGCACGTCGAGGACATGGATCTTTTCAGTATCAATTATATCCATTTTGGTGCTCCCAAGTTTTGGTATGCAGTGCCGCAGGGGCGAGCAGCAGCACTCGAGTCAACCATGAAGGGTGCGTTCACTTTTTTAAACAGTACATTGCGTTAGGATATTGATGTGTCTTATAGGCTATTTTCCAAAAGACACGTCTCAGTGCCCCCAATTCTTGCGCCACAAATCCTTCCTTGCGTCGCCGACGCTATTAGCTCAGTCTTCTTGTCGACCAAACTTCCTAGTCCAGCGGGAACAAGAATTTGTTATTACGTACCCCCGGGGCTATCATGCTGGCTTCAACCTCGGTTTCAACTGTGCCGAGAGTGTCAACTTTGCTTTGGAAAGCTGGGTGGAGCTCGGTCGCAAGGCGAAGGCATGTCAATGTATAACTGACAGGTAATCTCATGAATTCGTTTCATGGATCCCAGTCTCAAGAATTCCCAGTGTTCGGATCGACATCGACCAACTTCTGCAGCAGCGGGAGGCAGAGCTTTTGAACCCTCCACTCGCTAAACCATCTTCGTCTTCGAAGAGAAGAGCTGAAGGTGTCGACGGTGCACTGAAGCGAAAGCGGCCGAAGATAAAGCCTGAAGCTGGACCCTCAAATCTCTTTGGGCCTTCTAAAGTTTCCGTCACACTCAAACTGGGACCCAAGCCTGCAGAACCCGAATGTTTCCCGTGTTGTCTTTGTGTGTCTACATCCTGCGTCGCTCTTTTGCACGTTCAGGACCCACCGATCGGACGGAGAGAACTCCCTGAATCGTTGGCATCAATGTATGACGCTGAAAGATGGATGGCTCACGAAGAGTGTGCGAAGGTGGTACCCGAGACATGGGTTGACGAGGTGGAGGTCGGCGATGTCCTTCCGGATGGCTCGCGTGCTCGAGAGTCCAAAGTGTTTGGGGTGGACGCGATCGTCAAGGACAGATGGAATTTGGTAAGGTGATCTCTTCTATGGCCAGTTGAGGTATTGATGAAGCACTCGTAGAAATGTTCGGCATGTACCAAGGGACGTCAAAAGGCACACGGAGCTCCTATCCAGTGTACCAAGGGCAAGTGTGCCAAGTCATTCCACGTGTCTTGCGCAAGAGATGGAGAGAGTGGAGTTTTTTACTCTGTGCTGCGAGAGGTTGAGAAGCAAGTGATTCTTATTGATGTCCAACCTCTAACCGCTCCTGTACCTGCCACATCTGGAGAACCTGTTCAGCAGGGAGCCATGGATGCACCCCAAGTTGGCTCAGGACCTATGGATACGGAGCCTCGCGTGCTGAAGACAATTAAGAAGAACGAAGTGCAGGTACTGTGTACCCAGCATAACCCGGTGAGTGTCCACGGACGCCAATCTCTTTTGCCAAGATAACTGATAACGTCTGGAAGGCTGTCGCGGCTGCCAAGAAGGCGAACAAGCAAGACAAGATCCGGAATGAGCTGGCCGCGCTTCCCCCCATGTCACGAATCAAAATCCGTGTGAGCGCAGGAGTGTTCGAGGTTTCGTTGGTCCGCATCATTGAGGAGACTAAGTCCGTCGAGGTGCTGTGGGACAGGGCCATCAAACGAGAGTTCAAGTGGGGTAGTGTCATCTTTGGTCACACCGACGGCCAGACTGTGGTGCAAAAACCATCTGAACCTGCGCCTGCACCTGCGCCTGAGCGTGAGTGTGACCGTTGTCGGCCTATGCATAATCATCTGACTCTCCACAACGCAGAGCCACAATTGGGCAATGATACAGCATCTATGCTTCACGTTGCAACATTCCCTCCCGCTGCAGCCGCAACTTCGTCTGGTTCTTCAACTTCGTCATCCACGCCCACACCCACACCCATGTACATGCCCACTTACAATTACCAGCCAGCCTCAACTCCCCACGCAACCGGGTCCTGGCCGTATGGAATGTACCAAGCACCTCAACAGGGTACATATCATCCCGCGTCATATACCTACCCCGGATATTACCCTCCAGCAATGCCAACAGCATACCGGCCCCACGCCGAAAATATAGGTGCACAGGGCACGTACCGGTCTCAGTTGCAATGGCAGCAGCCATACACTGGTCCTAGGACTAATAATGATCCTACAGGGTTGTCTAGCCATGTGCATCCGATGCACTCAGTTTCCCCTGCACCCCCTACTGCATGACGATGCCAATTATTAGCCCCCTTTTGGGAAGCATGGACTTCGATAAGATTTATCTAATTTTTGCACATTGCTTTCTGTACAGCGTCACACGCGAATGATAATTATGCTATGCTGTTTTCTTTCTGGTGAAGTTCTCACCTGGTTTAGTCAGCTTGTGTGTCACGTGCTCGTACCGCGTCGCGACCTGCTTGTCAAGCAAGTTATTGTTATTTCTTGACCAGTGACCACTAGCATTGGGGAGGTCCATGTGTTGAGCTTGTAAACCGAAGTTGTATATCAGTATCTTGGAAATCATTTAAGACACCAGTATCCCTCGCTCGGGCACGACTTCGCCAGAGTTAATATGTGGCTAATTACTGGACCTTTCGATGCAGAACTTGGGGATGTCACAACCACCAGTGAGTTCGTGCGTAGTCGCCTCTGCGTAACCCTCACACGATTTGCACACAGAAACGAAGCTATTAAAGACGGGTCGGAAGATCCCCCTTGGTCGCAAAGACCGCCACCTTTTAGTGAACAGCAAGAAGATATCTCGTGACCACTGCGAGTTTACAGTAGGTCCTTATACGCAAGATGATATGGTATGTGCATCCGCAAGTGGTTGTGCGCCGTTGTCAACGCCTGTGTGTCAGGTCAATCCATCATTCGTCCCGACGCTGGAGATATACAACGCCAAGGAGAAACCCATTTCCATTGACCGAGATGGTGAAGCCGTAATTGTGAACCCTTCTTGTTCATGCAGACTCGAGTCGGGAGATAAAATTCATATAGTAGTCGGGATACCCATCGAGTGAGCCCTTGCTACACAACTGAAGTCGCCATCCCTCTGACTTCGCATGGCAGGGTACATTGGCGACGCGTTGCTTGTTTCCTTCCACCTGCACGAGGGTTGCCATCCATATCGAATGAAAACTGTACCGCAATTGGCGAGTGCTATATCATTACAGATGATTTGGTACCCTGACAAGGATTTGAAGGCATAAGTCTGCTAACCTCCTCAAGCTCGCTTGCGACACATCATCTCACTCCCAAATATGAACTCACAGTCCCATTGACCACGTCCCTGCTTTCAGCCGCCCAACTTGTGAAAGTGGAATGGTTGCAGGAGCTTATTCGCCTTGGAAGCACGCCAGATGACACCGATCCGTTCAAATTGACGCCTCTAGAGCGAGTCTTCAACCCCTCATTAGAGAGCAAATACAGACCAGTCTTTGCTCCTGCGTTGCCTCCTTCGTTGAAGTCCTTCAAGTTCTGGGAGCCAAACGAGGAGCGACTCCATCTCTTAAGGGGTTATCGATTCGTTCTACTCGGAGACTCGGAAGGAGAAGTTGACTGTGAGACGAGGGAGTTGATCATTCGTGGTGATGGCGAGTATGAGTGCTTCCCTATGAAATCCGGGCAAGCGAAATGGAGACAGATGCTTGCCAAAGCACAGAGGAAAGTAGAAGAGGCAGGGTTGAAAGTCGTGATCGTCACTCGCGAGCGGGTGATCCAGGTTACTGTCGGTTCAGACAAGTGGCAGGAAATGGTTGCTGATGCTCAGAGGTATATGGATTTTGTGCATGCACTACTATATCTTCCCTCCTGACCTTGGAAATTGCAGTATGTCTTTGCCTATCATCAACGTAGACACTATCCTGAATGCTGTGATCAACACTGATGCGTCGCTGATCAGGCACAGCTCCATCACACAAGGTAGATTGACTCCAGTCTTTATCAGGTTGTCCTGACCGCCACCTCCTTAGCGTCGTTGCTTGGGAGCGAGTCTCTACCAGATTTCGTTCCGAATACACATCCAGATGAACCGTCCTTGCCAACTGTGCCCAGGCAGAAGTCATTTCCTAGGGAGCAGGAAGACGTTGTCATTAAATCACCTTCTCCCTCACCTTCTCCCGAGATTCCTGGGTTGCCAATCCCTCCTCCGCCCCGCAAGGTATGCAGATCTATCTGTCGACTTGTCTTAGTCTTGGAGCTGATATCTTCAAGTCGCTCATTCGCCGTGCTAAACCTTTGTCTACAACGAGCAACAAAGAAGGCCATGCCCCACCAAACGTCAATAGTGAGACCCAGGCGGGGGGTTCGACATTCACTCTTCCCCCTGTATGTTACCTTATATATTGGTGCATGTCTAGTCCTTATGACATTTTAGCTCCCTCCAATGGCGCGATCGACTAGGCTGAAGCGAAGAGCTGCTACCGCTACCCAGTTACCAGCGGCGGAGGAGCCCGCCGCTGGAAGTGAACCGAGCCAGGAACCGCCTCTGAAGAAATTCAAAGCACTCTTCGATGCTAGCGATCCGGACAAGATGGCTGCCGAGGGTCCGAGCAGCCTCCATGCAGTTTATGACGTCGCTATGGGAGGATCCATTAATACCACTCGGGACAGTGACAGCCTTACACAGAACGAGTCACGGCCCCTGCGCTCGCAAACAGCCTTGCGCCCACGCAGACTGGGCATTGTAGCCGAGGAGGAGGAAAGCAGTCCTTCACAAGTAGAATCCACGCCGCCCATGTTGGCTCCTGATCCAACCAGCCAGCGTCATCCTCTGGAATCGGTGCAAAGTCTGACCCCAGATCCTACACCGCAAGAACCCCGGGGGTCGCATGTGGATAGGATGCATGGACCTGACTTGGGAGGGAAAGCCCATTCAAAGCAAGAGAATGCCAATCCCCGACAAACCCGCGCGGTCGACACCGATCAAGCCTTCCTAACTGCGCTTGCATCAAAGAAAAGGGGCAAGAAGGCCGAGGATGAATTTGACCGAGAATTCAACAACCTTCGTATCTCAAAACCGGATGTTCAACGTGAGGAAGAGGAGCGGACATGGGAGCTTTTGGGAGACTTCGACGCTGATGTGAGAAATGTGCGAGGAAACTTTATGGTAGTGATCGACATGGATGTTTTTCGAGATTCTCCTCGTCATACAACTGCTGCGCTGTGCAGTTACGATGGTCGGCCAAACTACAAGAAGTTTAAGAAGGTGGGCACTGTTGAATTCCTTTGGGTCTTTGTCTACCAAACCTTTCCAGACACCAACTCTTTCATCGCGGGTCCCTGTCGAGCTTGTGGTTAGAAGCGAAAACGACTATGGGGTGGGCTCAGGTATAGTCTGAGGCTCATTATATGAACGTCCTCTGACGCCGCAGCAGGTTACTGGAAGGACAGCAACACTGCAAAGGATTGCAGTACTTTGTCACCTCAGATGGCTACAACTACTCAAAAACGGCGAGCACCGACTGTCTTAGAATCGGATGACGAAGAAGTTATTGATGTACCGGCTGCAAGAAAGACCAAACGAGCAGCCTATGCAGCCCCTCAATCGCAACGAACAGTTTCAGCGAAGCGACTTTTCTTGGAATCAGACGGGGAGGGCTCCGTGCCAGACACGGAATCCCAGAAGGCAGCAGCGAGGTCACAGACAGCAGAAGATGACCCTGCACCGACCCTGCCTTCAAAAAGGACTAAACGACGTCATATCATTGCAGACGACGACTCGGATGATGGTCTTGCTTTCAAAGGATTCGGAAAGAAGAGGAGGGTACGGTAATGATTATGAGCGTACAGATACGCGCTACGCATCTCCTCATGCCTATAGTACATGCGTGTAATGTCTAGACAGAAGGGAGATCGCTAAAGAGCCCTCACAGCCAATTCATTATGAATAGAAAAGCCGAGCAAACGCTGAGTTTTTGCAGCCACTCGACCCCCGGTTTGGCTGACAGTGTGGATAATTCAATGCTGCTTTGTTGAAGCAAAGTAAGATGAACATACCGTTGTTCCTGGCAGACGAAGCTCTCGGGAGCACCCTCCCAATCGTCAAGAACGTTCTTGGTTGCGTTCCCTTGCGTTTCGTCATCATCACCGGATCCAAAAAGGTCCAAAGCTAGCTGTGTGTGGCTCACACCGGCGTAGGTTGTCACACATCGTGGGTTGATTAGAATGCGGGCTGGCGCGTACACCGAGTTTGGCACAGCCAATCGGACAGCTGGAAGCGTGTCTAGCGGAAGGTCAGAATCTGGCATGGCGTCGAAATCTGACCCTGCGTTGGCATCAGGATCCATAGGTGGGTTTGGGATCTGCCGGCGATGTCTGACTAGGGCATCTGGCGTAGATTTCACATGGTGCAGGGCCGGGTCAAGCACTTCGTCATCTTGGACACCCTCGAATGCTTTACTGACCCAAAGGTCCCTGCAGAACCATGCCTGACTGCTATCCAAACACTGAGCATCTGGAGTGCGCTGAGGCACGGTATCTGAGGAAGAGGAATTGTGGAAATCTGTGCCGTAGCGATATCTCAGACCCTTGTAGTAGGATTGAGCGGGATCTACGATGTGAGTGCCGGCTTCGCAGCAGAAAACTTGGAAAGGTAGGTGCTGGATGTACCGAGCAGCTCCATGCTTGTCTCGAGGTGGTACACTATCGGGTTTCGAGGACGACTTGGATTGTCGGAATTGATCACCATGAATATCTCGGGTGCGCCACCTGGACAGGACCAAAGACACTGAGGAACGATCGCAGAAGTGATTGTTCATCATATCTCACCTATCTGAAAAGATGAACTGCCCGCTGGACTCAGCCCAATCCATCCCGCACACCATAGAAGCTTCGTTTGCAATGCTGACCCTCAAAGTCTCCAAAATATCGTTAGGACAGGTAAACCCTTTGAGCCAGATTACACGGTAAAATGCAATATGTCGCTTCTCGTGCAGCTCTAAGAGTGGCTCTAGGGCGAGGTTTCGCATATACGCCTCTTCCAACGGGTAGTAGGCAGCAGCAGGATCTTCTGTCATTGATGGGACGCGGCGAATTCTGAAAGGCACACCGAGGAGGGTCAATACTGCTTCACAGAGATCTGTGAGAGTAGATGTAGAATCTGTAGAGCCATAATCCAGCATCGAGACGAATAGGTTGGAAGTGCCCAGACGTTTTGCCAACTGAACGATAACAGCGAGCTGGTCGACAAGAAAGTGGTCTGCCGAGTGAATTGCGAGAGCTATATAGTAGAGTCGGTCTTCTTTGGCAAGGTCATCGTAGGCGTCTTCATCAATGTTTTTGTTTTGACCAAAAGGCCTAATCAAGGTCGGACAGTAGGCGGCAACCCAGCCATTCAATGAAAGAAGGCTTTCTACGGCGCTGAGAACATTTTGAACGTCTGCGTGACTGGTCTCCTTTGCGGTGATGCTAAGCTAGTGATCAGGATTAAATGACAGACTTTTCTGGATCTGTGACTCACAACGGCACCTGGAATCGTGCCCAATAGTCTCTAACACCACCAGCGATTAAATCGTCGAAAATGTCCGGCCTGGCGTCCCTCCCCATCCTTCGTTGCATGAATTTGTGCTTCTGAACATTTAGGGTCTTGTCCAGCCCAGTAACTCTCTGAAGCACATTATATCCCTGGTACTCGGAGGTTGATGATGGTGCCGCCTCGGGTGATGAGGATAAAAGAAGGTGCACCGTCAATAAAAGACCCAAAGCTGCAAAGAGTTTTGCTAGACTGTTTCGTCTAGGTACTAAAGCCATGCAGAAGACCATTCCAACGCAAGTTGCAGGTGTTGAGGGCAAAGGTACCACCTTGATAGACCCTTTGTTGCCTAGGATCTGCAGCCGACCTTAGCTCAGTTGGAAGAGCGCGAGACTGTAAAGGATAAATTCATCTTGAGGTCGCCTGTTCGAGCCAGGCAGGTCGGACGTTGTCTTTTTGTTGTGATAAAAGACGTGGACAAGCAAAATGGAAACCCCCAGCACTACACCTCAGCAAACTAACTCAGCTTCAGTTCATGCTGAATACATAAGGATGACTCGGGTTCCGTGAACTTTCGGGAGTCCGTATGTATACTCCGCGCGCCGACTTACTGTTAGATTTCCATCCCCAACGATGTCTAAATGATCCCTACATTCTACTGCGCTCTACATTGCCCAGACCTTGTGTCTTGGCATCACTCTCCAAGGTACGTATCTTCCGACCTTTCAGAATTCAATCTCGTCTTCACGTGGAAATTCCTGTGGCTAGATCGGGAACGTTTCGACGAATCGCGATCGTAGTCCAAGGTGAGGGATGGCTCTGATTGTCAGCCCGCTTAGCTCAGTGGTAGAGCGCGTCACTTGTATTCATCTGAGCAATGATGAGGTCGGTTGTTCAATCCAGCCAGTGGGCAGTGTTTTTGCATCGTTCACGTGTCTGCATCAGACCTGACGGAGCTACATCGTGGCAGTGCTAAGAATGCAGCCGTGATGCACAGCCACACACACAAAAGGCAAGCATGGTAAGATAGCGGCAAATTGACTTGGGTAGTACAGTATATTAAGGCAACTTGTGGGTGATGTAGGAGCATTTTCACCCCATCAAATGCCAATGCCATGCCCATCTGTCAGAACTGAGCTGCTCGATTACTGCTTGATTATCAACTTCATTCTACCACTAGTAGAGATCTCTCTGAGTCATCCTTTGATACTAGCTCAAATAGCTCTGATGCTACAGTGACTCCATAAACCATTGCAATGTTTGGCCTAAATGCAATGTGCAAGGCATATCACAAAAGGGTGTGAGAATCTTGCTTAGCTCTGGTGACACACATTGTAGTAGTCACTCCTGGCTACAAATTGGTCCCTGGGTCATGTGATTTGCTTCAGGGGCTGTGGAGATATGCCAATTATAAAACAGTGATACCATTGTAATGATCTATGTACTCTTAGCTTGAGAGGTGGAATTTCAATGAAATGAAGGGATAGCTACAGTTGTTTGGTCCTACAAACAAATATACACATATAACTACTATGTCTGAGTTTGAAAAAGTTCACACACCTCTTTCCTTTCAACCACATTCATCATGTGTTCCCTCTCTACTACCCAAAAGAATACCATCATGACTATGCTTGACTCTGCTCATTCTGCTCATTCTATTGCCACATCCACTGGTTTTCATACCTCTACCATCTCTAGGCTTCGTGCCAAAGAGCACTTAGAGCTGTAGAAGTCCACTGGATGTTGTTCATTCAAGCTTTCCCTTGCTAATGTTTGTCATGCCATCCACCTCATCTTTACTTGCAAGGCAGAGAATGCTGTCCAGATCACCAAAACCTTTACCAATATGATTAATCAACCCCTCTACCCTAATACTGTCTGCCAGGCCTTGAAAAAGTTTAAAGGCTGTAGTCAAGCAAAAAATGCCCTCTTCTCTCTGCCAAACATCACAAGGCCCAGTTGGACTATGTCTATGCTCACAAGAACTGGACTGTGGAGGATTGAAAGAAGGTAGTATGATCTGATGAGACTAAAATCAATTGCCTAGGGTCAGATGGATGCAAATGGGTGCGGAAAAACCAGGAGATGTTATGCTGATGAGGTTGTGAGAGCTCAATTAGATAACAACCAACAAGCCCTATTGTCAAGTAGGGCAAGATCTATCAGAAGTCTTTACTAGTAGACTATAGGCCAATCAGTGAAGTGAGTTCTCAGACCAAGAGATAGCTGATTAAGCCATGTATTGTGTAGATCTAACTTGGGTTGTAACCAAGTAGAGTACAGGCTTTTATACTACAGGGGATGGCGCACAGACCAAGATATCCTAAGTAGGTGTTGTCCAAGAAAGGTAACTAGAGATAAGAGAGATATATGCCATTGGGCGGGTGGTCATAGAATGTGAAAGAAGAAAGATAAGCCCAGGGACTTTGCCTAGGTTCACTGGTTGTACCAAGGATCATAAGAGAAAAGGGGTCATGTGATAGCACAAGGTCACATGAAATGAAAAGAAGGGGCTAGAACAGTTCTACCGTAACAGAAGAGGGGCTCAGTGATAGGCTAGTAGAGGGAACAGTGAAGTTTGGAGGAGGTTCTTTGATGATGTGGGTGTCACATCCCGAAGCTTTCCCTACCCATATGACACACTTCCAGCCCCTTATGATCAAACCCTGAACCCCAAACCCCAGACTTTACCTTAAAAGATTTTCACCTTAACCTGATATCCCAAATCCTGTATTTGCTGTCCTGGACTTTTGTATTCCCATCCCAGACTTTTGTACTCCTATCTTGGCTATCTCTTAACATATGTTCCTTTCCTTTGACATCCCTTGACACTTACAGTTCCTATTGATAATTCCCTTCCCCCTGCTTCACTATTATTGTGCCATTGTCCTTAGTTATCATTCCATCATTCTGATGCCATTCTGATTCACCCTTACTATACTCTGGGAACTCGAAACCCTGACTCGTCCGATATACTTCAATAGTTTTATATCTTCTGGACTCTTCAGTATATAAACCCGCTTGTACTCTGTGATATTTCCTTAGTTTGAATATTGACTAAATCCTGTTCTATCCTCCAAAGTCTTTGCTTCACTCTAAAACCCCTCTCAGTCCTTAAGTTGAACTTAGGATTGTCTTCTGAACCTCTGCCTCAAAATTAAGGGACAGAACTCATACAGGGATGCAGCACATAAGCTGAAGCCAAAGTCCCTTGCCTCTCTGACCCCCTCTCAGGGATTTCTGACCCCTCACGCCTTCCCCATGCTCTGGACTCTCTGGGAATTCCAGGATTGAACCTAGACTTGACAGTAGGGCTGTATGACTTGGCAGGGAGTTGGATATGCTGCCAAGATTGATGGTAGGATGGATGGTGACCTTTACCTTCAAATTTTGAAGGATGAACTTCATGATTCCCTGAGGTATTATGGTCTAAATCCTCCTGACATCATCTTTCAGCAGGACAATGACCCCAAGCACACATGCAAGAAGGCCAAGGAGTGGCTAGAGAGCAGGATTTTAGGACCATGGTATGGCCTACACAGTCTCCAGACCTTAACCCCATGGAACATGCCTGGGGTTGCCTCAAAAGAAAGCTTGCAGAGTATGAACACCCTCCTAAAGGAATAGAGAAATTGTGGGAGAGAGTTTGGGTGGAGTTGGAGAGGATTTTAGCAGCAGAGTGTCAGAAGTTAATTGAAAGCATGCCTAGGAGGGTTGAGGCAGTAATTAAGGCCAAGGGAGGCTATACCAAGTACTGATATTTCCCAAATACCCTAATTTATCATAGAGTACATAAACCGTTGCAATGGTATCACTGTTTTATAATTGGCATATCTACACAGCCCCTGAAGTAAATCACATGACCCAGGGACCAATTTGTAGCCAGGAGTGATTACTACAATGCACATCACCAAAGCTAAGCAAGATTCTCATGCCCTTTTGTGATATGCCTTGCACATTGCATTTAGGCCAAACATTGCAACAGTTTATGGAGTCACTGTAAGTGGCATAAAGGATTTAGGATCATAAAGAGCAGACTCATTGAGACAGATCTCTGTAGATGTACGGTGGGATCTAACACAGCCTCCTTTCCATGTGGAGTCTAGAGGGCTGCACTCCATTTTTTTCCCTCAGGAGTTGAGACCTCCAGTTTGATTTCTAGAGCAGGGGTAGTTTTGACTGCATGGGCTTTGGATGCACAAGAAGAAGACTTCTGAAAATCCTCAGCCATATGTCCTGCAGCCCCACAGAACATGCACAGCTTGAGATTGAAATAACACTTGCATTCCTTGGAGGTTACTCGTTTATCTTTCCTGAGTTTACTGGAAAGGTCAGATTGGGATTTCAGGATAGGGGCAGAAGATTTCCCCTTGGAAGACAGTGAGGATGCAGCAGGGTTCAAGGAGTGATTGGATGAATTGATAGGTTTAGAAGAGGAAGAGTTTAGAGTGTTTTTGGACGTAGAGGATTGATTTCCTGAAGGCTTAGTTTGACAAGCAACTTTGGACTTGCATTCCCAGTATCTCCCATCGATAGTCTAAGTGAGAGTACAAAGTTCTCCTAAAAAGCACAGTTTCCCAATGTGAGAATTTTGTCCTTGATGTGATCAGGGAGTCCATTGTAGAAGTGATGTCTGAGGGCTCCTTTGCCATAACCCCTGGCCTGGGAGGCTAGGCAGTTGAATTCAATGATGTATCAGTTGATGTGGTGGGAGTCTTTCATGGAAAGGTGGTTGAGTTGATGTTCTGCATCACCAACAGAGTCATGGGGGGCAAAGTTGGTCTGGAGCTCAAGGACAAATTCCCTGTAGTCATCCATCTGGAGGAAATCAGGCTTAAACCACTTGAGGGCCATACCCCTGAGGGAAGACTGGGTAAAGGTAACCTTTGCATAGTTAGTCCAAAAAGCACAAGGATGGTCCTGGAAGTTCAACTTGCATTGGACCAAGAGGGCCCACAGCTTGCAAGGATCAGTCCCATCAAAGGTATTGGGTTCTCAAACCTTTATGCATGTGGAAAAGAAGTTTTCAGATTTGCAGTTGCAGCATAATGACTCAGCAAGGCCATAGACTGCATCTGCAAGTGCCATGATGGGGTTTGATGGCATGGCATCATTGGGGTCATTGTCGAAGGAATTGTTATCATCATGATTATGGTGATTGGGATTGTGATCGTCGTCACCACTGTTCCCATTGTCAGAGGGGTCTGGGGTATCCCCAAAGGGGCAATGACCTGTGGGAGTAGGAGTGAAAGTGCCCTAAGCTGGGGCTCTGGATGCAGAGATAGATGTACATATGCAAGGGAAAGTCATAGGAGGAGGATGAACTCATGTACAGAATTCAAGTATGTACCAAGATGTTCCAACTATATGTGACATTGACTTACAAATATTTTAAATCAGATCCCCCATGTTGATCTCTTCACAGAGGGTGCTCAGCTGCACAGATCTATCATTATGCAGTTGAAAAAGCAATGGGTGTGTGAGAAACACACTGGCAAGCATGGTGAACCCAGGTATTGCTTTGTTAATGCATGCAGTAAACATCTTGGCCTCAATCACCAAAATTGAAGCTTTGGGCAGCCACAATTGTATGTTCATCTGTTTGCATGTGTTCAGATATATATCTGAGTGTTTTTAGGCTACAGCAGATGCTACAAAACATAAGCCCCCAAATATTATTGAGTTTGATGGCCTACATAATGGCAGACTTGATGGCCATGTCAAACCTTGTGGTCACTTAGGTCCACATAGTCATACACCTTCATCAACCTCTCCTGATGCAACATCTCTCCTCCTTGCAGCTGTCATTCCACTCCCTACAAATCATCTTGTTTCCAAGACTTCCAGCTCTACAACTCTTCCAACAACTCCTACCAAACCCAGCAAGTCTTCTTGTCACAAATCTCCACCCCTGTCCCCTGTCCTGCTGGCTGGAAGTGAGATTTGCACCTGTCTTGAAGACTTTTTCAGGGTGAAAGGTGTCGATTTGCAACAATCTGAGGAGGTGTTGAATGATCTTGATTTAACCTCTGATATTATTGCTGACACACCTATCTCTTGCCTCAATGAAGTTTTGAATACTGTTGAAGGGCATACTCATAAATATCAAGCTTTCACAAAGAAATGGTCAAGCCACCTTCAGTACAACAAGCATTGATTGAACTAGGCCATATTACCTGTTGTTACCCATTGTATGCACTTATCATCTGTCATACAGTACATAGTTGGCCTCATCTTTTGATTACACTATGGAGTTGAGCACTGCTCTAATGTTTCAATTACAAGTACCTGCAGTTGATGATCCAGCTCTCTGCATCTTCTGGTGACACAGACATCACTGCCTGATGTATTAACCACAGCCTAACCCGAGATGTCAGAGCCTCCCTCTCATGGCGCCATAGCCATGCCTTGATAGAATAAAAGGCCTGTTCAACTGGACTGAAGTCCAGGCAGATAGATGAGTTTTGCACCTGCATAAAATCTTTGAGGATGTGCCACTACAGACAACAAAGAAGAAGATTCACCACACTGAACCTCAATGATCTCACAAACCTCATCATTGTGGTGGATTGCACAGTTGTCCATGACAACAACACTACGTGGACCCAGAAAGGGGGTCAGCTTTGGAGCCTGATAATAGTCAGTAATGCCATAGCAAAAGAAATAATAGACAGACTAGCTGATCACAAAGGAATGAGATGAATCCCCTTGTTGACTGAGCCCTTAAATATGTCAAGTGCAATGATCCCATCTATGCACAGTGCTGGTAGGATGGAAAAGCATTGCCCACATGTGAATGTGTCATGTCACACACAAGCTCTTCCCAAAGGAGACCATCCATCAGTACACTGATTGGTGTTGTCAACACTTGATTCATCAATCCAGACAAAATATACCATTGGAATATCACCATATTCTGCTTGCCATGTTGCATGAAGGAGCTCATTCCTCTCAGATGCTGTTTTTGAGAGCTGCTTGTGTAAGAGTTGGAGCTGACAAAGTTGCCAGGGAGACTTCAATGTCTCAAGTTTCCAAGAGCCAGTTTTAGATCTTGTCAAGATATAGAGTTGTATTTGCATCAAGGATGGATGAGATAAAAGTGATATCCCCTTGCTGAAGACTTTGTGGTTGTCCTTGATGGTGCATGAAAGGATTGTTGATTTGTCCAAAGTTGCAGTGGAATCAAAGAATCTCATACACTGTGCATCCAGAGCAGCCAGCAAGTTCTGCTATTTCCCCAGCAGACTTTCCACCTTCATATCGCCATGCAACAATTCTGTTTCGCAGCTGATTGCCAAGGTGAGGTGGCATGACAGACAGTGGTGAACACAGCAAATGGGCCTGTCACACAATTGTTATAATTTTTATTATTATTGCATTTCTTTTGGTTCTCTGACCATATTTTTAGAGCCCAAATAGTTACAAATACACTATTTCCTGGATCACGCACTGCAGTTTGTTATGCAACACACTGTATCTCTATTGTCTCCGCTTGTGCCTCGTTACGACAGAGAGGGGCACAATCCCTAGTGTGTTATCATTGCTTGCTAGTAATAAATAGGAGTTTTGTTGCTTATATAAGCGTCACGTTGCACCTGCGCAACTGTTATTCAACAACACGCTTTCAAGTGCACCGACACCATGACCTCCCACGACACTGACCCTTTCTACCTCAGGTAAGTACTGTTGATACGTTTGTCTTGCTGATGTCTCATCAATTTCTAGATACTAGTAAGTAGAGACCAGAAATTTTTAGAGATATACGCCAAATTAAGCTTTTTGTAGCACCGGCCACTCAGGCAAACACGGACACGAGTTCCTCGAATTCGAGTACTCGCATGGTCGTTTGCGATATGCAAACAACTCGAACTATAGGAATGATAGTCTTATTCTCAAAGAAAGTGAGTATGCAGCATGGTTCTATCTCATCACTTAACTGAGATAATGTGATTTCCAGTGTGGATTGGTCCTTTAGTGGTCAAGGAACTCAAGCGGATCGTAGAAGCGAGCGAAATCACCAAGTAAGCGCAGGGTCAAATCAGCTTTTCCTCACTTCAGCACTTATAATCGTGGCAGAGAAGATGACACGAACTGGCCAAAAAAGAACATCGTTGGCAAGCAGGAGCTCGAAATCCGTATTGGAAATGACCATATCGCCTTTGAGGTATGTGCCTTCCCCGACACACAGCAGTCTCCTCAATTGTTGTTTAGACTGCGAAAATTGGGTCCCTGGTTGACATCCAGGACAGTGAAGACCCGGAAGGACTTCGTGTTTTCTACTACCTCGTCCAAGATCTGAAGGTATGTTTTATTCTCCACTATCTCTTCCAGTCATGTTGTTTGACCTTTCTTTCCAGTGTCTCATTTTCTCTCTCATTTCTCTCCATTTCAAGATCAAGCCCATCTAGAGTCCTTGAACACCTGACTTCATGGTCTTCCGCGCTTCCCTTGTTTTGCACAAACAAAATGGGTTGGAGTGGTATTTCTTGAACCTATAAATATTCCGCGCAAGATAGCGTTGTATGGTATTCACGAGGTAAAGATTCATGCCTTATGGATCGGTATGTGGGTGTTGATTAAAATTTTAGAGACTGAAATGCTATCGGTGCGACCGTCCGATAAGTAACTCATGACGGGCATGTGGTCTTCTGTTATGTATCTCAACCGATCCTACTGAGATTACATGCGACGTGCCAGAAAAAAGAGATCAAAGTCGTCGGGCACAACGACAGCAGGATATTTGCAATGGCGCACATCTCGAAGACCAGTAGTTCGCACATCCTTAATCAATCACAGGTTCCGTGCAATACATAATTTGTGCGTCACCGCCCTTCTCGCTCTAAAGACTCTGCTGCACCATCACCAAAATGGCCATTTCATTCACCTAGAATTCGGATGTGCTTCTGGACCTTGCGCTACCGCCGCCGTGCAATCTGCCATTGTTGTTTCAGGTGTCCCTGACACTGGCTAGAGTTGGTTTGTAAATCATCAACTTCCGTGTTGTCGCCCGCGTCAGACCGTTTTCCTTGGTCGATTCTTCTTTTAGGGGGAGAAGGCAAGGAGGCGAATGGGTGCCGACCCAAGCCTCCGACGCGAGATTCGCGGGTAGTCCAACCTTTAAATCGAAGCTTCTTACACTCGGCGAGTTTGTCGGTCTGTGCACCCAAGCCTAACACCGCTCTATCAGCTCACCGCGGAGGGCATCAAATTGCGCGATCTGGGCGCGAAGCCGCATGATTGCGTGGTCAACTTTTGGTATCACAGCCTTCGGCGTTGACGCAGGTAAATCCGCTTCCAGTGTTGGAGATGTCATGATTGCCGCTGAAGACCGGAGAGGTGACTCACGTTCGCTTGACAACATGCGCTCCGGTGGCTTCACATCCGGTACTAGCTGCTTTGGAGTTAGAGTTGGCATGTGCTTATCCCAAGATGTAGATGGCTTTGGGGTTGGCGTGCATGACTTGTGTTCAAATCCACAATGGATTGGGTTTTCGACATAAGGGTCACTGACTCGGGACCCGATGCCAATAACTGAGAGGACAGAGGTGTGGCTTTCGAGACTGGGACAGATTTGAAGTCTGTTCGCCCAAGACCTGGGCCTTGAGGCTTGATGCTGGTCAAACGCGTGAAAGAGTAATTTGGCCTGCGAGGTAGCTGCGTCTAGTTCCTCTGCGCCCTCGGATATACATGTCACCTTCGGGGGTGCTCGACACGGAAATAAGGTCAGCCTTCGGGTGGGATTCGGTGCAAGTCGGCAGTTGGTAGGGACCTCCGGACCAGGCCCACGTGCGCAGGCACGTTTCACGTCCCTCGTGGTGCTGGTCCTCTTGGCCGCTAATTTGCAGGCATTGGAGAGCATGGGAACACCCCTGGACTTGGGCGTCTGCTCATGTTCTCCTTAGGAACGCCGAAAACATTCAAGACAGCAGAAGAATCTTGCGACCAGGTGTCCTTCATGACCGAGCTGGTGACACTAATGCTGGGTTCCATGTCAACCTTTGCCTCGACGCCTGTTGGTTGTGTCTTGAGTTGTGAGCCAAGTTGGAGATGCGTATCTCTGTTCTTGCCCATGATAATGCAATCCATGTCTCGGGGACCCGGGACCGATACGGTCGCCATCTCGCTTTGAACTCGGGCTTCCTATTTTACGCGTTGGACATTGAGGTCGTTCCATGTCTTGGTGATGGCGATGCAAATGTCTTCTGCCAAACGGCTCGATATCAATATTACCCTGGATCGGTTTTGTCCTATCCGTAAGAGTGCCAAATGCGCGATCGGATTTTATGGCAATGTGGTCAGCTTTAACCAGGAACTACTGAGGGTCGTGCCGGTGCGCCACCATACCACCATTAGCCATGGTCTTCTTGAGTAGCTCCCGCACACGCTTGAGCTGTACCTCAGTACTACCAGCGCCGTACAATTCACAAATCGTACATCCCAGACCCGGGGCCGCAGGATAGTGATGGGACTCGCGCCCCTTCAGCACCTTCTGGAGGTTATACTGGAATTTGGAATGTCAGTAACTGGTGCCTCTTCAGCCATTCTTTGCAGATTTCAAGCTCCCCGAGAGACATGGGAGATTTCAAAGACACCGTTGTCATGATTTCGCCAAGCGAAGCTGAAGTATCAGTGAAGATGGCGGGGGTCGATCGGAGACAGGTGCCAATGAACTAAATGACGGAACTATGTAGGCTGACATCTTGGACACGAAGCACCAAACTGTGATCATCGATCATCAGCGGCCGACTCTGCATGCGCCGCCGCGCTGTCAGCCATCGTCATCACCGCGACTGACCACTTCTCGTCCCAGTTCGCTAGAAGCCGCAATCTGTAGAATTACACAAACATCCATCATGGTAAACTTGCTGCAAACGAAAAAACAAAAGGAATGAACGCTCAAGTATATGCTCACCAGGCTGATTTCGACACATACGTGAAGCACGCGTGTGGTTTTGGTCATCTTACCTCCTGTTCTGTCAATCTTCTGCACGACTCTCAGTCAATATGCCGTGTCATGGGAATACGCCAGCCTATTGCATAGTATGTCGACTTCTGCACTAGTCATTGATCTGATCTGAATCATTCGCTGCCCAGTGCCCACGAATGAGTCCGACTCGACCCGCAGACAAAGTACGTTGTATCCACCACAAACTTTTAGTCTCGCTTATGAAAAAGGGGATGGGGTCGTTTTCATACAGTATGCCTTATGTTCGGCTCACCTCCGAATTGCTGGGAAATCGGACCCGGATCCCTGTAGCTGACAGAAAGGGACAACATGCAACTGCTTTCAGGTTGATATTGGCTACGATAAAACACTCCCAGTGAGAACCTCGATATCATATTTAGTAATCCATGACGATAAATGGATGCGAACCTTGAAACGAGGAAGGGCACGGGTTGAGCTGCGACGATTCATTGCATGAGAAAGAGAAGACATTTGATAGAAACAGACGAAGTTCACGGTCAAATGGTCTCCTGTTTGGATGTAGTGAGCGTGTCTGTACGGCACTGTAGGTCGCCCAGATAGTGTCTACGGGGGAATCTCTAGCTCTTTGTATGGCAGGGAGACCGCAATTCAGTTTCAACTTGAAGGTAGGAACTCACAATGCAGTCACTAATATGAGAAGCCAACGAGTTACGCTATTGTCGCACTGCGCTTTACAAGTTTCATTGGGTGAACGAGCTTAAGCGATTGCAAAAAGAACCACGTACGTGGACCAGAGACTCCAGGAGCACTCTAGGAGCTTTTTCGTTGTATGTTCCACCCTGAGCAGCCAGATGGTGGACTAGTTACTAGTCACCTCATCAGAACACCAAGCCAGGGCCAGGGCGGCTGGCACGAGTCATGTGTGGGCGGTCGCGGCTCGTCACCAACGTCAATTTGGAACTTGGTCGTGAATGATGAAGCACGGCCGGCGAAACTGATCGGCGACACCCCGGTTTCCACGCATACCACACTAGGCAAGTGCGATTAAAAAGAGCTACTAGCGACAAGGTGCAAGGCCCACACAAGTATCGCCTCCGAAGCTACTTACATAGCGGAATCTCGTTCGGATCTCCGTGGTTACTACACATTTTATGGCTTTCTAGCCGGTTGGCCTCGTAATTCATTTAGGTAGATAATCAGAGCATACTGGGGATCAAATGTGGAGATCAATCTGCACATGGCTTACTGTGCCAGCGCGGTCTATGCGGACCATAGCGGACAATATCACTGATACATACTACCCGCAACCCACTGCCTCGCTGTCGCCGCTAAACTACTCGGGGACCTGGTGCTATTTGGCGAAATATCGCCACCACGCGGAGAATCAATGCCAAGGTTTAAAATCACAACGAACAAACGAGCTTGCACCATTCGCTTGCCCTCTCTCCCCAAGTCACGATGACTACCTCTGCTCCACCAGATATCATTGTACCTGCGACACCATCATCTCGAGAGGTGCTCTCCCGTCTATTTCCTGGCGTCAAACCCCCACCCTCCGTCCTTGCTCCTGCACGCGTACCCAACACTGGGCCAGAGGCAACGGCTGCCCTGCTCAAAGCTCTCAAGGACAATCATGAGCGGAGTCACGTCTTTTTCAACGAGTTTAGTTTCCACAAGTATGTCTCCTTCTTCCTTGGATGTTCACTCACTGACACCCCTATTAGTCATTCTGTGCACCACCTACTTGCCTTATATGCACTCGGTGCCCCAGGTCGCTTGATGAGTGCAGCTTATCAGGAGACTCATCTCGACCACATGCGAGTTGCCTTCGTTGCTCCCGAGCAGGTGGTGATTACCGACCATAATTTTACCGACCATCTTGGTAGTGACCAGTGCGTATTTGATTCCTTCTCCGCATGGTCGTCCAGTTGTTGAACCACCTGACACATCAGTTACTATAATGCGTATCTTGATTACTTCCACCGTGTAGTTCTTGAACCTGGCGCCACTATTCCGGCGATTCTCGAGAAGTATCTCTTCTCCGACCACTACAATATCCGGACACCTAAACAGGGTCCTGAGCAACCTGAGATGCTCAATAGATTCTTGGAAATCCTTATACATCCTATCATTCACGTAGGATACGGTGCAGAGTTTGGAATACCAGGTCTGATCGCAGAAGGTATGATATTGATCTCATTGATTGAAGCACATTCTAATCTGCCGCTCCCTTCAAGGTCTTGCGTGGACTTCGGTGCATCCAGCCGGAGCGACTACGCTCATCTCACGTCTTCTCTTCACACCTAAACGTACGACACCAATAACCGATCTGGAGAGGCAAGGTAAACATCCTTCAATTACTGTCTGAGTCCGATCTGATTACCTAGCCTGAAGAGCCTGCGTGGATGCCCCAGGCAGGCTCCCGTTTAAAAGCACTGAACATTTTGTCCCTCATGCTTCGCGACCCTCGTTTCGGCTCTGATGTACTTGACAAGCATGAGTACGCCGCGATGCTCGAGTCACACGGAGAGGTCGTCAACAAGTATGTCGAGATGTGGGATTGCGATATTAAAAGCCAGGAAGATCTAGAAAAACATCTTGAGGAACTCAGTTGGGCTGCAACGCTCATGTATGGGGTTGGGAGCTGGGATGGTAACGAAGCGGAATATCGTGCAGACTTCTTCACGTACGTATCGTCCTTGGTGATCCTATCATGTGCATTGACCGTGTTTCTGACGTTGGTATTATCCACCCAGGGCACATATCGTGACATCAGCCTTGTTCTTACCCTCTCTGTGTGCACATATATCTCATCGGTCACAAACATTGCTTCTCCGTGCTTACTTCCTAACGAGCATTACCTGGTGGCTCGTCCGTGGTCGTCCGTCCTTCGCCCTGAAAGAGTTTACCTCTCACCCACTACCCCCATTCCCCAACTCTGCGCCATCTAAATACTCCAACACCCTCCCGGGCGCCCAGCCAACCCCTTCCGCCTGCGCTCTCCCCTCCCCGACCTCCCCATACGCTCTCAACCCCAATCCTTGGTACGCAATTCTCGCTAATGCTCTTGTCCACCCCAACGAGCACCTCTGCAAAGTACAACGTGCACTCGCGCACTTTAATGTGCACTACGGACACCGCGAAGCTGGATTCGTTCTCGAGTCACTATCCAACGATGGTTTTGACGTTGACCCGGACTACGCGTACCTCGACGGGAGTGTGTTCTTAAGAGTGGCTTGGCTCACGGGGGCTGCACTGGGATGGGTAAGAGAGGGCGAGAATAACACAGGGGTATGGGATTATCAGGAATTCCAGAGGGCAGCGTTGGACGAACTAGAGTTGTTGAAGAGCCAGGGGAAAGCGTGACAAAGAGCATGAAGCATTGATATGTATGCATTTTTTATTGTCTTCAGCACAACTCTTGGGAAATCATGGACCTTACGGTCGGCGTGCACGTACGCATGTCCTTCAAGCTCTCTAAGAGCTATCAGTACTTTCATATAACTACAATACATAATACATATCTGATATCTCCACTTGTGAAATTGATTGACGTGCTCATCGACCAAGTCGCAAGCTGCTGTAAGCACTGGAAAATTACTAATTCTACACTCTACGCTTAACACCATATCTTCAGCTATAAAACGTAGCGCTCAATTTAGATAGTTAGCTTGCGGGGAAACTGCTGCTTTGGGCGACGGATACCTATTCTCCACCAATCAGACCTCGAAAAACCGTCACCAAAGTCTTTAGTAATTATGGCGTTGTGTAGATGTTGCTGGTTATGGGCAATTCGGACGCAGACAATCTCGTAATCATGGAGGCCACGAATTGAGTACGCAAGTAATGGCGATCATGACCATCCTATCTTCGGTTCCCGGGATCAAGTGTTCGTCCTTGAATGGATTGAAACGCTGATGTGAGTATGTTTCTATGCTCTAAACCCTTTGGTTTGGTTTGGATAGGAGTGTCATGTCAACGACGGATGGAAGTAGAAACTTGAAGCATGACATCACTGGGCGGCTTTGCGGTGAGCAAACATCAAAACGGTTGATGTGCACAGCCTAAGTTCTTTATGGAATGCGCCATCGGATGCCTCCCTGAACTTCGTCGATGACACTATCTTGGGTTAACCAAGTATCTACATTGCTCGGGAAACAGCCTGCTGTGCTTGTCGTAACAACTGGACAATGCCGGAATATGTTGATATCGGGCCATCCGAGCTGCAAGTGAGTGTTACCGAATCACTCGTCACCAGTGGAAAGATTCTTTCATCACCAGTGTAGTCAATCTCAACCTTGCTTGCTAATCCCCATGATGATCTGCATGTGGTTGGGGCCAGCGAAATCCATTTCTCGTTCTTCGCAGGAAAAAGGCTCGAGAATTGTCAGTACATGCTGGAGCCTGGGATACAGATAGCCCCCTCGGTACGAGAATATCTCTGACGTTCTCGTGAATCCCCAGGCCGGGACCTCAAACCGAGTCGCCAAAGCTACATACCGTGTCTACTTTGAAGTGAGTCACACGTCCTCTTCGGCTTGATGCTGCACGTTGTTCGTAAACTCGGTTCTCTTTTGGACATTTTCAGCTACCTTGTGCACAGCTTCCATTCGAAAATTCAGGGACTCCAGCCCACGAATGAGGTGATCGGGTGGACTATGTTACATGCTGTTCTTCGACAGCACTAGTGCTTTTTTATTTGGGTATAACTCAGGAACTTGCCTTGTTTGTAAGTATCCACCAATCAGAGCTCTCAGTCGATCAAACCAGAGTTGTGAAGCCGCAAGCGTGAACGTAAGGGGGCGCCCCTACAGATGAAGTAGATAATGCTCAGAAGGACTTACCGATCGATGGAGCTGTCGACGAAGCCGCTGGCTGTGACAATCAAGCCGAACAACGTTTCAGGGGTGCGATCTTCAACGCGTGATATCAAGAATACTAAGTAATGGCACAAATCGCGTGTGATAATCAACGCTGAGGACGTTTCTCTTTAATTAATCGATCTAGAGGAGAAAGCAAAGACTCCACCGTGACCTAACAGTGATAAGGGGTCGACACCCATTCTGTTTAGACGAGGATGGGGACAAGACACTGGTACGCCGTCGACTTCTGTATTCGCAATGACGGTGGAACTACTTGCAAGAAAGCTAGCTGTCCTAAACAATGTGGTCCTGGGTCCCATCCAATTTAATTCACCGCGGGCGCAGACAAATCGTTGCGTTGACTTGAACAACTCGGAAGTCTAGCCGTCTCGTCGGGAGCATCGATCGAGTCTGGAGATGCCCGTGAGACAGCATAACTCCACCCTTCTTCAGTGATCCGATTGGAGCCTTTGAAGGTTCGAAACGACACGCGTCGTTCGTGTGGAATATTGCTTTTGATCGGCGACCATTCTGTCTGACGGGTCTCAGTGGAAGAGAGGATGCAATGAAAACAATGTTTATGTCGGTGTCGTGGGCAGTGCTCGGCTGAACAGATATCTCTCCTCAAATTAAAGCGGTTAGATATCTAGTCTGAATAATAAGCGAGCAAACGCGAGGGTTGACATGCAGGCGTTTGATATGAGCTACAAAACCCAAGTGTTGTGACAAGCCGTGAGCCCTGTCGAGGATGTAAACGCTCGGCTCTAGAGCGTATCGTGTCCTATCAATGTTCGCACCATCTCCGTCCAACCAATCCATCCGACCCATCCTACGTAAGACAGTCTAGTTGATTCCCACCGGAAACCTACGTACCACAAGTACTCTTCCCTTGACGAGTGAAATCTCTCCCACCCGTTCCTGGCCGACCCCGTGTTTGTCGGAGGGTCGTCCGCACCTCTGTACCCAGCAAATTATCCACAACAATCATGGTATACGCGCCGCACCCTCTCTGATCCCCAAAAGATCGAGAGCGAAGTAAGGAGGCCGGGAGTCTGAGTGGAAAACCGGTGTGAACATGGCAAGGAATCGGAATAGATAATATCGGCAACTAGCCGCCTCTCCGAACTTTTCAGAGTCAAGCACATGCAGGCCCCATGTAGATCCCAGCAACATTGAAAAGGAAGACTAGGCCCCTGAATCGAGGTTCACGCACATGCGCATGTTACCTACCTCCTGCCGGCTTCTCGTTCGGCTGAGAGCATGCGAGTCCGACTCAGGTTCGAGCGTTCTTCGTCACAACATGAACCAATACACCGTCGAGGCGCGAGCAGCGGACGAGCCTCCGATGGGCTCGTGGGGTAGGTACATATGCCCCCATCACACTTTTCCTCAAGATACTGAGAGGCGATGCTTGCTTCTCTGCTGGCGCTACATTGAGACTTGGTTGCGTTCATGAGAGGTTAAGAACTAATTTTATATTCGGAAAAAACCTGCTTGATTAGATGATGACGATAACAATGGAAACGGTAACTTGAGAATATATGGTGATGAGGCTACCTTGTTCATGATACGTGCCCGTTCGACGGAATTGCAGGCAAGCCCCCCACTTGTGCATTCCGACTTGGTTTAGACACCACATTCAAGGCAAGGAGAGACATTCCTTACTGATAGAGAATGTGTGACTGCCTTTGAATGGATGTCATCGACGTCGTTTGGCGTTGGACATGGCAGGACAGTTGGCCATGCTGGCTAGTCATGTGAAGGTTTTGCCCCATGATTGTCCGTCTACGAGCAGCAGGTCAGGAAGTGCCAAGGCAACCACGATACCGGGACGCTACCAAAAATGAAGCTCGTGGCACCAAAGATTCATTCTGTGGGCATGCACAGACATTGCAAACGCACCGGCGTGAGCCGTCACAGGTTGCCCGCCGATACGATCCAAGCATGCAACTACGACTCTAGACGTAAGAACCGTGGAGCATCAGACCCTGTCAGAGAACAAGAAGCGCGTGTTGGCGCAGATGGTGACCATATCCGTATGGCGGAAGGGGCGCAAGGAGGGGTAGTGAAAGTGAAAGTGGCCTAATGGGAAAACTCGTATGTAGTGATAGGGAACTGACCTAGGGGATAACAACGACACGGCGAATGACAGTCGGATGGAGGCTGACGACTCATCTATAAAACGCAGCCCAGCCATAGTGCTCAATTAAGTCTCCGTATAGTTAGCTTGAAGGGCAACTGCCACTTTTGGGCAACGGATACATACCTATTCTCCATCAATTAGACCTCGCAAGACCGTCACCAAAGTCTTTAGTAATTATGGATGGAGGTTCGAATCGTTGGATAGCGTAAGGTGGAAGGAGATGAGTTTGTGCGCCCTTGGCGTGCGGTGATTTCATGACATGAGAAGTGGATTGGAACCCGATATCCGCGTATACCTGGACCCCTTCGCCCAACCAGTACATCTCACTGAGATACATAAGTATCTGTCGACCCGTAGTACGGAGTCAGGCTTTGGCCACCAAGTGTATGTCTGGGTCGACACGGTCCCGTGATCAGCGTACCCAGGAACACTAGTACTGCCGACATGCGAACCCTTGGTTGTACTTACATAAGATAAATATGAACAGAAAACTGAATCCGCCACACAACAACAAGTAGTCTCCTCAGTTGACCCACCACCGTGACATAAGTACACATACTTATTCTATCAGTATATATCATTCCCCAGTACCAAACTCATTAACGTGTATCCTACCGGCTGATCACTAGTGTCGAGTAGACGAAACGCTGAAACGATGGACGTTACTTTCGGGGGAAAGTATAGATTAGAGGAAGAAATCGCGAATGGTGGTTGTGGTACGTTGCATTCTCCCCTTCTTTCCCCCTCATCCAATCCAACCTCGCACCCCCTTGTACACAGGCTCCGTATTCCTAGGCGTACATACAATCGCCGGCAAAGAAGTCGCTATTAAACTCGAGCCTGCCATTCCCCACACCCTCACATCCCCTCTCCGACAAGAATCAAAAGTCTACAAATCTCTTATGGGTGGTCCAGGCGTACCTTGGATCATGTATTCAGGGAGACAAGGTGACTACAACGTTATGGTCATCGATCTGCTAGGTCCTTCACTCGAGGATCTCTTCAAGATGTGCAATAGGCATTTCTCCCTAAAGACTGTCCTCTTACTCGCGGACCAGTTGGTGAGTCTTGTTCTGTATTGTGTGCGCGTCTAGGCACGTCTCCTGGGCGCCTCCATGGTGCGTGCTATAGTGCCACCCGCCCTCACTGCCCCACTTGTTTTTTTCATCCACTCTATCCCTTCCACATCACACAACCCAACATCACCTAGTCTAACCCTTACCTCTATCCGGTAGATTTCCCGCCTCGAATTTATCCACTCCCGCTCATTCATCCACCGCGATGTGAAACCCGCCAATTTTGTCATGGGCCTCCCATCTTCTCCCACAGCCTCCGTCGTCAATGTCATCGATTTCGGTCTTGCTCGACGCTTTAGGGATCCCAGGACAGGCGAACATGTTGCGTATAAGCAGGAGGGTAGACACGGCGTTGGCACGAGCTTATTTGCCAGTGTGAATGCGCATCGTGGCGTCGGTGAGTATACGATACTTGCATTGTCATCTACCTTTACAGGTTTCTTTGCGATGATGCTCTTCGTTCACTCTCAAGGACAGGACTCAGCGCTAACTTGTCACCTTCATCACAGAATGTTCCCGTCGAGATGACCTCGAATCACTAGCCTACATGTTCGTTTATTTCCTTCGCGGAACTCTTCCCTGGCGAAAGCTTCGAGCACCGACCGTGGCGCAGACGTGGAAACGGATATTAGAAGCTAAGCTCGAGGAGCTCGGGGCGCTGTTGCCCCAGTCGTCGCCCGATTACGCATACGAGTCTGAATCAGAACACGAGAAGCATCGACGCCGCACTAAGAAATATCATGACGATAATGCGGAAGCAGGAGTTGAAGAAAAGGTAGAAATAATGATAGAAAGTGACGAAGCACTCTCCACACCTCAAAAATCAAAACCCCTCCCTAATTACTTACTTCCGCCGCGCGAGCTTGAGATACCACGCCGTCCTCGCACGCGATCCGGCGCCCGTACCCCTTCTCGTTCGTGTTCACGAGCGCACACCCCCTCAATAACTTCATCACCTCCCTCCCCTTCTCCCCAACGCCATCGCCACCGAGACCGATACTCCGCCTCCCACCACCCGGACACCCATCAACCCACCCAACCCTACAACGCAACCCCCACAATCCCCTTAACAGCCTCCCTCCCCATTGAATTTAACCTGCTACTCACCTACGCCCTCTCCCTTTCGTTTACCGATCTTCCAGACTATACAGGTCTGCGTGACATGTTCCGGAATTTAGGCCATCGCTCAGGGGTGAGGTATCCTGATGAGTGTGGAGAGGCGGGGAAGGGGGCAACAGAGTTTGATTGGGTCAAGAGGGGCAGGAAGGGTGGGGAGAGATATGGGACACCGAGAGTAAGGGTGTGCGAGGCTTGTAACGCCGCTGCCCATGGAAGAGGGGAGAAAAGGTGGCGGTAGTTGGCAAGGGGTGTCGGTGCAGAGGGTTTCCATGATTACCTAGTTGCTACTAGCGTCGTTGGCTGGCGCTAGTCGAGTTTCTCTTTTTCTTCTTGCGGAGCGGACTGGGCCATTTTGCCTTGCTTCATCTGGACTTGGGCTGAAGCCTGTCTGTGGTTCTTTTTGGTGGACGGCGGATGGGTCCCATGGTGAGTTCGCGTGTTTGTCCTGGTGTTTGTGGTCACGGTCCCTCGTCGTGGTTTCGCTGACTCTTGCTTCTGAATAGTCATTGTTGAGACTCATGTTGGCCTTCCTGCGCCCCACGCCTCTTGACGTCTGACTTCATCACGTCCCACTATCCATATATATTCCCACTCCACCCCATATTCCGCCTACTGTTTCCCTCGTTCCGCTGGGCACCCTTTCGTCCTCCTCCACCCACCCCTTGCTGCTTCTTCTGCATCGCTTCTCTCAGTCTGTCTTGCGCTATAGGAGTGTGACACCTTGGCCTAGCTTTGCCGTTCCTCCGGATCCGGATCCTTTGTAATCCAAAGATGTTTACAATGCACTTTTCTGGTCAATTGCTGTATGTATGTTTTCCCTTGTTCAACGTTCAGTCATGTGGTCATATTCAGCATTCTTTATAATCACGTTTTCCGTTGCTTGTGCATTTGCATCTTACCCCTCGCCGTTTGCCATCTGTCTGGTTGTGCTTATTACCTCTGAATCATTCATTACATGGGCTAGAGGCGTGTTTTTGCATTGTATATTTCGCATCGTGCATTTCTAGGTGTTGTTTCATCGGATGCCCCCTGCCGGGCGTTACACAGAGTTACTGGGGTTTCTTTCATGGTACCATTCAATCTGCCTCTTTTTCTGTTGTGAATTGCTACTCTTACGTACGTCGTTGGGCTTTCTTCTCGCACTTGTGATAAAACATGTTGCTTGTACTCCAAGCTGTTGATCTACCATGGTTTCGCATAATATCCGACCCTCGTCTTCGCTTCTTCCTGTTCCCAAATCTAAGCAATTCTAATGTAGATTTCGATTTCGCAGCCCCGCGTTAGAGTTTGGGTGTGTGATATATAGGTACAGTAGATTCGGAAAGGTTTCATGTTAGTCGTGTGCATAATTGTCGTTGCATGGTTATCGGTCATCTAACACTGGTGCAGATCTGGGCTGGGGTGATCATTCGCGGCGCCTTAGGCTAAGGAACAGTCCTAGTACCCCGATAACGTTCGTGCCAGTGACGAGGGACTGTGAATGTGTCCGATGAGCGAGTCGTCCCTGCAGTGAAGGCCACTAAGATGTAGTGAGTAGCTATTACATAACCCGGTAGGTCGTTCTCTTTCTCCTTCTCTGCCTCGCGCCCTAGCGTAGTAGACGAAGAGGAGAAGCTCGTTTTCGCCCTGTGTTTTGTGTGAAGACGCCGCACGTGTGCGCCACTTTCGAGAGCATCCTTAGACTGGCACTCGGACTCGACTAGCACTTGGACAAGATCGTCAGAAGGGTCTCGTATCGGGCGGAGGTACGTGTGCGTGGTGTGTGTACACGGGCACGGACTTGAACTTTAACCTCGATCATCCCGGTTCACGACAGGTTAACAGTGTCACTAAGCTTGATCTCCAGCTTACACTAGACTAGCAAATTCGAGTTTCTTAGCCCGTACGTCACTCATATACATACCCAATTCGTCTGCTCAATCCCGTACTAGCAACTAAGCCCAGCAACCCTATAAATTGAGCATCATCTCCAAGGCTCCACGCATACGCGTACTACCAACTACAAGCGAAAAATTAGATGGCGACCCCATTCGTCGTCAACGAACGCGTCCTCTGCTATCATGGGCCTCTCATCTATGAAGCAAAAATCCTCAGGGCCGAAGTATGGGACGAGTCGAATACGAAGTTGGCGGGCGTGGGCCCGCATTTCTTCGTGCATTACAAGGGGTGGAAGCAAACGTGAGTTTGGCGGTATCTGTCGTGTTTCTTGCTATCCTTTCTTGCTCTTTTCACCTCTTCTTTTGTCATGTCATGCCGCCCTTGTCTCTTTTTCGTCTTTACGTATGTCCTCGGCGACTCCTTCATCCTTCACATTCCATCCGCCCTCTGTTCTCACCATATATCCCACCCAACACACACAGATGGGACGAATGGGTCCCCCTTCAACGTCTCCTCAAATTCAACGATACAAACGTCGCGCTTCAAAAAGCGCTCATGGCCCAAGCCTCAGCAGCAGCCTCGTCTTCCTCGGGTGGGAACAAAGGAAAGGGTGGAAGTGCTGGTGGCGGTGGGCCAAGTGGAGGCATGGGGGGATCTGGTGGAGCGGGGAGTGGGACGGCTGGTCGAGGAGGGAGGAAGGACGGGAGGGGGACGAAGAGGGGGAGGGAGGAGGTGAGTTTCTCGGGTCTGTTTTCGAGGGCGGCTGCGTAACGAGTTGGAATGGGAGCAAAGGGCGCCGGGGAGATTCAAATTGTGACAATATGCTGATTAGTTCAACTTGGCTTGAACTCCAGGACGACAGCAGTCGAAGACCAGAGATGAAGCTGAACGTGCCGGAAGTGCTCAAAGTGTTGCTCGTTGATGATTGGGAGGCGATTACGAAGAACAATCAGGTTTGTTTGGTGCTTTCACTTGAATGACTAGCACGAGATGGTGGTGCTCACTACGAAATGAATGGTTTTTTCGTGTACTCGATTGGCATCGATCGTTTCGCGCGCCAAACCGAATCACGTACACTGCACATTGTGTGTGGTACGGCGTACTTGACACAGCTCGTCCCACTGCCTCGGAGCCCGGCTGTCGTGGAGATCTTGCAAGAGTTCAAGGAGTATATTATGAGAATGGGGAAACAAACGAAGTGCGTGCCATCCGCTCCACCCACTTCATTCTCACCCTTCCTACTCACATAGTCTGCGCGACCCCGACCTCGTCCTCCCAACCATCATCTCTGGACTCACCGTCTACTTTGATCGGTCCCTTGGCGCCAACCTCCTCTATCGCTTCGAACGCCCCCAATATGCTGAGATCCGCAAGGCTTATGTTACGGGCCCCAAAGTTCAGGTAGGACAGGAGAAGGACATGAGTGCGATCTATGGAGCGGAACACTTGTCAAGGATGTTGGGTGTGTTCTTTCCCTCTACACTTGCTTCCGTTGCGGGCTATGAGGCTGTCGTGTGATGGACTACTGACATCCCATCACAGTGAGTCTACCGCAGATGGTAGCGAGTTCGACGATGGACGCGGAGAGCGTAGGGTTAGTGAAGGATTACGTGAACGAGTTGCTCTCGTGCGTCTCTATCTTCTCATGTCGACTTTGTATCCGTTAGCTCATGCCTGTATTGTTCCCCGACTTACTCGCACAGATTCCTCGTGAACGAGCGGGAAAGGTTATTCCTCACAGAGTATCAAAGCGCGAGTTTACAGTATCAGAATATCTCACGGTCGTAATTATCGTGTTCTTGCAGTGGTGATGTTCCAGTCCTGTGCTTCTGGGTCAGCTTGTCGGTCAGTTGAGTTTCTCCAGCTACGGTCAGTCATAGCGCGAGCATCACGCGAAATGTACCAGAATGACGTCACACCACTTCAATGTGATAAGATGGACATTTTTCCACATCTTCATTCTGTCGCCCAACCAACACACTCACAGATACAAGAATACGATGGCCTCCATTCTTATAAGTGCAGTCCGCGCTGCTCACTTAGCCGCAGCCACCATTCTCTCCGCCAGTCAGATCCTAGTCGGCGAAGAGATTGATTCCAGCGAAGAACGTCAAAGAAGACAATCCTGAAAAGAGAGTTTGATGCTCGATTTGACTGGAAAGAATATCATGCATTCTGTCTTACACCTCTGACCACTCTGCATGTTATGGCCTGCATGACAGCTTGGAGTCCCAGGTGCACTTATGCCTCTGTGCAGTTCCCAGGTCCCGCAGTACATCAAGGACTGTGATAAGTATAAAGCAAAGGGCATCAATAACATTTATGTTGTTGCTGTTAATGATGCCCTTGTGACAAAGTAAGCACCTTTGCCTCATTCATCATGCATATAGCCACTTCTGTGACTCACACATCTGAGAACAGAGCATGGAAGGAAAAACAAATTCATGTCACAAGGAACTGGTATGTCTTCCAGTGGTATGGTGTATCCCATGCTGGACAATGCTTATTGATATACATGTGCTATATACATGATAGATGTCTGCTTCATTGTCATATCCTGTGCTGTGCAAGTCAACCCCACTTCTCCAAAGCCCAACTCTGGGCCAACTCCACTTTCCACCTTATACCAAGTCTGCTTCTCTGCATCTCCATTTCTGCATCTCCACTCCTCCACTTATCTTTAACACTTTCACTGTTGGTGACACCCTAAACACAAATAATGTGTTTGAGTCAACCACAAAAGATACTGATCTAGAATCCTAGTTGTTTTGAGTGGAAACCCAAAGAGAACTTGATTGAGTTCTCTGGGTGTTGTATTGCACTATATATACTATACATGAAATGCACACAGACCAAGCTGTGTGTGGGAAAGTTATACTACCAAATAGATATAAAAGGTAATTGCATGGGAAAGTATGATGTCATAAGGTTCTAGAAGATTCTGGGCATAAGGCATGTGTGTAGCATGAGGCATGATGTCATATGATGTTATAGGTCTAGGCATAGGTGGTCATGTGCTCAGTCACGTGACTTGGATTAGATAAGATAAGTTGGAAAATGACTATCGTAACAGATGTGTCTGCCTCCGGCTCTCTCCCTCATCCCAACACACCAACTCTGCAACAGCACAACAATGTGTCTGCTCCACCAGACCACAACCCACCTGGAGATGATGACCCTGGAAGTGATGGCAACAGAAACCCTTTGACAACAAAGATGAACATGCACCCCTACCTCCCAATCCCATGATGGCACTCACCAGTGCCATCTGCAGCCTCGCTGACATTACTCGTCACAATCTCACCTCTGAATCATCCATGCACACCAAAGTCTGGGAACCAGACACATTCAATGGCACCGACACCTGCAAGCTCTGCACTTTCATCATATAGTGCAAGCTCAACTTCTAGGACTGTGTCACATTGCATGACTTTTCCTATCTGTTCCTACCCATTCCCAGCCAGTCATGACCAAATCCCAAACCCTGGACTTTACCTTAGAAGAGTTTCACCTCAACTTCGTATCCCAACATCCTGAATCCCAATATCCTGTATTCCTGTATTACTGCCTTGGACTTTTCATTGATCCTATCTCACTTGTGTTTGTTTTATCTCATTCCTCTCATTTGACACTTACCATTCCTTTCCACATGGTCTCTTTCTATCTTGTGATCATTGTGCCATTGTTATCCTTTCACCATTCTGATGCCATTCTGATTTATCTCTCACCATACTTTGAAAACCTGAATCCCCAATTCACCTGAATACTTTAACAATCTTATATCCTCCAGACTCCTTAGTATATAAACCCATTTGTACTCTGTGATATTTCCTTAGTTTGAATATCAACTAAATCATGTTCTATCCTCTTCAGTCCTGACTTCACTCTGAATTTCCTCTTCAGTCCTTAAGTTGAACTTAGGATTGTCCTCTGATACCTCTGCCTTGAAATCAAGGGACAGAACTCATATAGGGGCACAGCACATAAGCTGAAGCCAAATCCCTCACCCCTCTGACCTCCTTGACAGATTCCTGATCCTTTATGTACTTCTGCCCCTTAGGACTTTCAGGAACTCTGGGATTGAACCTGGACTTGACAGACCGTCCCTGCATATTCCAGACTGATCACACCAAAGTCACCTTTGCCCAATCTTACTTCAAGGGCATGGCCCTTGAATGGTTTGAGCCCGACCTCCTTCACATGGAAAATCCAGACCTCCATCCACTATGAATGGACAACTACTGCAAATTTCTACTCAAACTCCAGACCAACTTTGGTCCTCATGACCCCATTGCTGATGCTGAGTACCAGTTAGATAACCTTTCCATGAAAGACAGACAACACATCAATAAGTACATTGTAGAATTTAACTGCATTACATCCCAAGTCCGTGGGTATATAAAAGGCACTCTCCACCACCATTTCTACAGTGGACTTCTGGACCACATCAAAGATGAAATCTCCTGTGCAGGAAAACCTGCCACACTCATTGAACTCTGCACACTTTCACAAGGCATCAATGTGTGTTACTAGAAATGCAAGTTCAACCACCAAGTTCAACCTGCCAATCTGCCTATTATGCTGATGAGGTTGTGAGAGCTCTATCAGATAACAACCAACAAGCCCTATTGCTGAGTAGGGCAAGATCTATCAGAAGTCTTTACTGGCAGACTATAGGCCAATCAATGAAGAGAGTTCTCAGACCAAGAGATTGTTACGCTGATGAGGTCATGAGA
>MU127440.1:134392-158227 GCA_014904945.1 Gyrodon lividus
GGATTTAGTTGATATTCGAACTGAGGAAATATCAGAGAGTACACGCGGGTTTATATACTGAAGGGTCCAGAAGATATAAAGATGTTAAAGTACTATCGGACAAATCGGAGTTTCGGGTTTCCGGAGGAAAGGAAGGAATGAATCGGGATGGCGTCAGAATGATAGAATGATGACTGAAGGCAATGGCGCAATAATTGCAAAGCAAGGGGGAAGGGAATTATCGATAGGAACTGTAAATGTCAAGAAGTGTCAAAGGAGAGTGACATATGTCAAGCAATAACCGAGATAGGGATACAAAAGTCCGGGACGGGGATACAAAAGTCCGGGATGGGAATACAAAAGTTCGGGACGGGAATGCAGAAAGTCCAGGATGGGAAGTACAGGGTTCGGAATGTCCGATGAAAGAGAAATTGTCTGAGGTAAAGTCCGAGGGCCGGGATTCGGGATTTGGTCATAGGGGTTCGGAATCGGGCCGGATTGGTTAGGGAAGTTTTGGGATGTGACACTCCCCTGGCCTGCCCAGGACCTATGGGTCACCCATTCCTCAGCACGCCCAAGCCCTATGGGTCACCCATCCCTCAGCCTGCCCAAGCCCTATGGGTCATGCATTGCTCGACCACCTGAGACCTACAGGTCAAGCATTCCTTGGCCCATCCAAGACCTATGAGTCATGTATTCCTCAGCCCACCCAAGACCCACAGGTCACCCATCTCTCAGCCCACCCAAGACCTATGGGTCATGCATTTCTTGGCCCATCCAAGACCTGTTTGCCCATCCCTCAGCCCACCCAAGACCTACAGGTCATGCATCCCTTGGCCCATCTGACATCTACAGGCCACCCATCCCTTGGCCCACCCAAGACCTATGGGTCATGTATTCCTCAGCCCACCCAAAACCTACAGGTCACCCACCTCTTGGCCCACTCATATCACACAGAACTACCACATATTAACCCACCCATCACTCAAAATAACCCCTCAGCTGACTCATATCACACAGGATTTTTATTGCATCTCCATAGGTTGGCCAATGATCAGCTGGCCCATGAGCCATGGCTATTTGTCAACCTTGGCTGTCCATACACTATGGTACCAAAGCACTACATGAGCTCCTTGAATAGAATCAGTCCCACTCACATTTGATGTACACATGGTTTGTTTTTGCACAATGCAAGGGGATGATCTTGAGAGATTTTAATGTAGCACTTTTGGCTTTCCTGGAGGGCTTTAGAGATGTTGAGATGGCACTTTCTGGAAGGTTTGGTGCTCCTGAGATGGTCCTCCTCAGTCTGGCCACTGTTGTTTGAGGGATTCACACACTTGGAGTGGTGTGGCATTGAGGTATATGAATGCACAAAGCAAACAAAGGGTCAAAATCCACCCTGAAAGAGGGAAAAAGGAGGGGACATGCAAAAGAAGACATGGAGGGCCAAGTAAATGTGAAGGGGGGGAAAAGAGACAAGTACCTGCAGGCAAAAAGGCCATAGCAGCTCACTTTTCAAGGGCAGCAACATTACATACTAACCAGTTATATAGGCTAGTTCCCCCGAGATTCAAGACTCAAATGAAGGGGAAGGATTTGGCATGGTCAGCCAAGGAATTGTGATCAGCAAAACCAGACCAAGCTTGGTCTGATTGTTGAGGGTGCAAAGCCATGGAAGTGGACACCCAGGGATGATTGTGCAAGGAGAAATGATATTAACCAAAACAGGTTACCATGCATTACTGAAAAGTCGGGAGCAGAATGAGTCACTCAGCATTGTGAGATTGATCGAATGCCAGATCCTGCCATTATCGCCAATGAAACCCCAATGATGTGAAAGCTGATCATAGATAATCTTTGAGAGGGAGAAGAGATTACTTAATCAAAGAGAATATCTATGAACAATACTGATGATTCCGTCCTCGATTTGTGCGTGGGAATTGCAAAGTGACCTTCCTCCTCCGTCTGAAGGTGCAAGGCCTGAAGGCCTGATCGTTGACCACAATGACCGACGGATTACTCACAAAACGCCTGCACATATCAGGACTCACTCCTTCCATCACACCTGCTGACCTCGAGCGTCGTTTGGCGGCATTCGGCACGGTCAAGGACATGGACGGGTTCGGCGCACGAGACGCGCTTGGAGATCCAAGAAAGTTCGCATATGTGACGATGGAGATTGGCTCGAAGGAACTAGCTAAGTGTGAGTGAAGATTCATTTCCTGCTGCCGTGATTTCGTGGTGGACAACTGCATCACTGGGACGTAGTGATTTGGGGTCTTGCAGCGAAAAGATATACTTGTTCTCATCATGACTTCGTCTCTTGCATGAATGACACGAAAAATGCAGGTTTGAATGTGCTCAGCGGTTCGACGTGGAAAGGCACCAAACTCCGTATCGGCGAAGCAAAGCTCGACTTTCGCGAACGGTGTGACAATATGGCTACTTCCATCCAACCTAATTCGCTAACAGACTAAACAGCATCGCCCGTATTAACTCTCTGCCTCCTCGCCCCGTCCGCCCCAAACGGTCCCACGCTCACAATTATTATGGCTACGCTTCTCCCAATCTCCCACTCTCACCGCTCTCCCCTACTACCGCAGCAGTGACACCAGGATGGGTCGTCACACCCTCTGGACGCATAGTGCGACCCATGAGGATGCGACCTGAGCGACCACTGGCTCCGGTGCTCAGCGTGCTGACTGCGTCGAAAGGAAAGGACGGAAGGGCGAAAGCAGGGAAAGTGAAGAAGCGGGTCAAGCCTCCACCAATAAGAGCACGCCGACGGAAGATAGACCCTACGAAATGGGATTCGGTGTATCTGAAGGGCGTGTTTCTGGATTCCGTTCCTGTCCCACTACCTACCCTGGTGCATATAATCAACACATCTATGGAACCGGTGGAAGGAGGGGCAGACGAGGATGAGGCAATGGGTGAAGAGGCTGATAGTGAGGCAGATTTATCGGACGAAAACGAATCTGAACCCACAGGACCCCCCAGAGTACTGTCACCACCACGATTACCTGCGTCCACTCAAGCGCTCTCATCCTCGACAAATCCAGAGCGACTGAAAAAAGGAAAAGCTCTCTTTGCGTCCCCTGCCCTGCTCCATCGGGAAAAAGGCAAGAGCACGCGAAAACCAACGGTGGGCTCTGAATCTGCTAGAGCAACTGGACAGTTCGGTAGCAACGAGTGTCCAGACGAAGAGGACGTCGAGATGTCCAAACAGGGCTCTCCTGCTGCCAGCAGTGCCTCTGCTCTGAAATCCACGCCAGCCGGTCCTCAAAAACTACTAAAAGACTTGTTTGCACCAAGAGAGGAAGAAAGTTAGTTTTACTTCATCTATTTTTCGATTCGAAGATTTATCACTGGTTTTCTACACAAACAGCTTCTTTCTCTCTCTTCGACCATCTCAACGTTGATCTGGAGCTCGAGGATGACATTCTGGGCATTGGAGTCCCTTCTTCCACTCCACACATCCACATTCAGGGTTCCGTTTCCCAACCAGTTCCAGCGCTACCGCAAGCCGTACACACATCCACTGCAATCTCGACATCAAAAGTGTACAGCCGCGTGATCCTCGACCCCTCTCTTCCGCTATTGTTCCCACTGCCCGAACTCCTCCCTCACCCGTATGCGTCGTCGACGGACGAAAGTGTCCCTAGCTGTAGTCGCACGCATTTGACTTCTTCGTGTTTCCTCTTTCCCCCGACTCGTTCTTCACACATTCTGGACTTCCTCCTGCCGAGTAACACGTTTACTCGTTCGCCCTCTAACACGTCGGAATCGATTCGTGCACAATGGGAAAACGAAAAGGGTGCGCTGACGCATGAGTGGAAGAAGGCGTGGAGAGAGGCTAGGGGTAGCAGGAGGGGGAGAAGGGGAGAGATTGACGAATAGCTATCTCATGTCGGTGACAGGGGCTCTGCGACTGGTCATGTAGATTATGAAACCCAGGAGTTCACGTTCCTCGTGCCTTGCTGGCACAGCATTATTTGACAGTCTCTTGTGATCTAGCCTTGGGGTCCGTTCGAACCAATGAAGTCTCCCACCAGCCTACATCTGTGAAACAACTGAAATGCAACTGGCAGACAAAGATGAGTGTCTGTGTTGCTTCATGTGAATGGTAAGGATTAGGATCCATCACAGTTAATTCTGAGATGGTACTGCCTCAAATGCAGGCTAGATCCGAAAGGGGCCTGGAGATTGCCTTCCACCCAAGGTATATCTGACCAGTGTTGTTGGTGGAAAGCCTCTCCATCCCCACCCACCCTAACCCATCTACATGACACTAGCCTTGAATTGGGTCGTGCTCTCCTCATCCCCACATATAGTGACTCCATAAACTGTTGCAGTGTTTGGCCTAAATGTGATGTGTGAATGTCAAGATACCATCTCCTTCAGGCTGTCTGGAGTTGTTGGGGGAGTGGAGTGGACCTTGACTTCAACTTATGTGTTGCACCTTTGCCCAAGTTCAGTCTGGTATTTAGCAGAGTAGTGGTGGAGCAGAGTAATGGCAGAACAGAGTAGTGATGAAGGTGGAATAGAGGAACAGAGGTCAGATGTCAGAGGGCTGGAATGACAACAAGAAGACTAGTTTTGAGTTGTCAAAGTGTCACATCCCGAAACTCCCCTAACCAATCCGGCCCGATTCCGAACCCCTATGACCAAATCCCGAATCCCGGCCCTCGGACTTTACCTTAGACAATTTCTCTTTCATCGGACATTCCGAACCCCGTACTTCCCATCCCGGACTTTCCGCATTCCCGTCCCAGACTTTCGTATCCCCGTCCCGGACTTTCGTATCCCTATCTCGGTTATTGCTTGACATATGTCACTCTCCTTTGACACTTCTTGACATTTACAGTTCCTATCGATAATTCCCTTCCCCCTTGCTTCGCAATTATTGTGCCATTGCCTTCAGTCATCATTCTACCATTCTGACGCCATTCCGATTCATTCCTTCCTTTCCTTCAGAAACCCGAAACTCCGATTTGTCCAATAGTACTTTAACATCTTTATATCTTCCGGACTCTTCAGTATATAAACCCATGTGTACTCTCTGATATTTCCTCAGTTCGAATGCCAACTAAATCCTGTTCCTTCCTGATCCTCTCCCTTCCGATTCTCTAAGTCCTTAAGTTGACCTTAGGACCAGCCTCCGACCCTCCGCTCTTAAATTAAGGAACCGAACTTGTACAGGGGCGCAGCACATAAGCTGAAGCCGCAGTTCCTTACCCCTCCAACCCCCTTCAGGAATTCCCGCAAAACCCCACCTCCTCTGCAACTCCAGACTATCCGGGAATTCCGGGAAAGAACCCGGACTTGACACAAAGGGAAGACTTAGACTTAGTTAGACAGAGTAGAGAAGTAATCAAAGTTGATAGTTGAACTGCCAAATACAAGATACAGAGGGGTTTATATACTACAAGGACAAGTAAACACAGGGGAGTACTGGAGTCATGCGGAATGTGAGTCAGAAGTGTTGGAAAGTGTCAAGAAGTGTCAAGGGGAGTCAGAATGGGAGGTATCAAAAGGTGGAGATATTATGCACATCAAACATCTGTCAAACACAAGTATATACATTAAGTTGGGGAATGTGACCACACAGCCAATTGTAAGATAACCAGGCAAGCATCCAGCCAACCAATGCTGGCCCATTTGGGTTTTCAGCTAATAGCCCATGGGCCCATTGGAGGAATATTGTAGGCAACTCAACATTCTACCTATGAGCCAATGGGTTAGATGGGTATGTTATCTTTCACTATTTGTCAAGTCCGGGTTCTTTCCCGGAATTCCCGGATAGTCCAGAGTTGCGGAGGAGGCGGGGTTTTGCGGGAATTCCTGAAAGGGGTCGGAGGGGTAAGGAACTGCAGCTTCAGCTTATGTGCTGCGCCCCTGTACGAGTTCGGTTCCTTAATTTAAGAGCAGAGGGTCGGAGGCTGGTCCTAAGGTCAACTTGAGGACTTAGAGAATTGGAAGGGAGAGGATCAGGAAGGAACAGGATTTAGTTGATATTCAAACTAAGGAAATATCAGAGAGTACACGCGGGTTTATATACTGAAGAGTCTGGAAGATATAAAGATGTTAAAGTACTATCGGGCAAATTGGAGTTTCGGGTTTCCGGAAGAAAGGAAGGAATGAATCGGAATGGCATCAGAATGGTAGAATGATGACTGAAGGCGATGGCGCAATAATTGCAAAGCAAGAGGGAAAGGAATTATTGATAGGAACTGTCAATGTCAAGAAGTGTCAAAGGAGAGTGACATATGTCAAGCGATAACTGAGATAGGGATACGAAAGTCCGGGACGGGAATACGAAAGTCCGGAACGGGAATGTGGAAAGTCCGGGACAGGAAGTACGGGGTTCGGAATGTCTGATGAAAGAGAAATTGTCTAAGGTAAAGTATGAGGGCCGGGGTTTGGGATTTGGTCATAGGGGTTTGGAATTGGGCCAGATTGGTTAGGGAAGTTTCGGGATGTGACACTATTCCACTAATTTGCCTATAGAATAGTTTTTAATCAGTGCATACTTCATTAATAGATTGGTTGCTGAATTACAGCCTTTCCTTCAGGATACCTGGGGCTGGCATGCATGTCAACATAATTCCACATGGCATTTTGGCTTTACTAAGTCAAACCCAAATAACACCACACACAATACTTCTCAAAGTGCCAAGGCAGCTCTGCTCTGCTTCAACCACTGCCCTACCACTACACTCCAGCTCATGCTCACATCCAGGGAAGTGCTAATATTGATATTGATATTGGAATACTGTGGGGGCTAAGAAAGCCAATTGCCCAGACACTATAGTCAGGACACCCACCGTCTGGACCAAAACACATGTCCAACTTGCTCACTCCCACACAGGTTAGTGCCTGTTACAGTAGAACTGTTTTACCCCCTTTTTTCTCCCCCACGTGACCTTGTACCATCACATGACTCCTCTTTCCTTCTGGGCTTATCTTTCTTCTTTCATGTTCTGTGACCTTCTGCCCAATGGCATATGTCTCTCTTATCTCCAGTTACCTTTCTTGGACAATACCTACTTAGGATACTATACCTTGGTCCATGCACCATCCTTGGTAGTATAAAGGCCTGTACTCTACTTGGTTACAACCCAAGCTAGATCTATACTATTCCTTGGTCTGAAAACTTGGTTCATTAAGTGGCCTAATCATCTGCCAGTAAAGAATTCTGACTTAGATTGTCCTACCTGACAATAGAACACATTGGTGTTATCTGATCAAGTTTTCACAACCTCATCAGTGTAACAGTGCCTGAATGTGGTTGCTCCAGTCAAGCTGATCTGATTGGTGCAGTAAAGACAATACCATACAAGACCAAATTGAAAGATTGCATCAGGTGAAAGTGCACAGAAACAGAGAAAGTGTCATATCCAGAAACTTTCCCTACCCATACAACACATTTCTGACCCCTTATGATCAAACCCCAAACCCTGAACTCCAGACTTTACCTTAGAAGATTTTCACCTTGACCTGATATCCCAAATCCCAAATGTCCCATCCTGAACTTTCATACTCCTATCTCAGCTATCTCTTGACATGTGTTCCTTTCCTTTGACATCCTTTGACACTTACAGTTCCTAGTTATCATTCCACCATTCTGATGCCATTCTGGTTCACCCCCTACTATACTCTGGAAACCCAAAACCCCAACTCGTCCGATACACTTGAACAGTTTTATATCTTCCAGACTCTTCAGTATATCAACCCACCTGTACTCTCTGATATTTCCTTAGTTCAAATATCAACTAAATCCTGTTCTATCCTCTGAAGTTGTTACTTCACTCTGAAACCCCCCTCAGTTCTTAAGTTGAACTTAGGATTGTCTTCTGAACCTCTGCCTTGAAATTAAGGGACACAACTTGTACAGGGGCACAGCACATAAGCTGAAGCCAAAGTCCCTTGCCCCTTTGACCCCCTCAGGGATTCCCGACCAACTCTGCCCTTCTGTCAAGGCCGGGTTCAATCCCGGAATTCCCAGATAGTCCAGAGCACGCGGAATGGCAGGGTTGGTCGGGAATCCCTAAGGGGGGTCAGAGGTGTAAAGAACTTTGGCTTCAGCTTATGTGCTGCGCCCCTGTACGAGTTCTGTTCCTTGATTTCAGAGCAGAGGGTTGGAGGTCAATCCTAAGGTCAACTTAAGGACTGAAGAAGGTTCAGAGTGAAGCAGATCAGGAGAGAACGGGATTTAGTTGATATTTGAACTAATGAAATATCAGAGAGTACAAGTGGGTTTATATACTGAAGAGTCCGGAAGATATGATGTTAAAGCATGTTGGACAAATCTGAGTTTCGGGTTTCCAGAAGAAGGTAAGGAATGAATCGGAATGGCGTCAGAATGGTGGAATAGTGACTGAGGGCAATGGCGCAATAATTGTGAAGCAAGGGGAAAGGGAATTATTGATAGGAACTGTAGATGTCAAGAAGTGTCAAAGGAAAGTGACATATGTCAAGAGATAGCCGAGATAGGAATATGAAAGTCTGGGATGGGAATGCAAAAGTCTGGGACGGGAATGCAAAAGTCCAGGATGGGAAATACGGGGTTCGGAATGTCCAATGAAAGAGAAATCTTCTCAGGTAAAGTCTGAGGCTCGGGATTTGGGATTTGATCATAGGGGGTTGGAATTGGGCTGGATGGGTTAGGAAAGTTTTGGGATGTGACAGGGCCAGAATTGGGCCAGGATTGGGCCGGGATTGGGCTGGATGGGTTAGGAGAGTTTCAGGATGTGACACCTTCTGCACACTCTGGACTATCTGGGAATTCCAGGATTGAACCCAGACTTGACAGTGCCTTACCAAGTGATCAGAAAGGCAGCAGAAACAGATGGCACATTTGTCGCTATTGGAGGCCTCATTAGACCTTCTTCAGAAGGTAACACCATCCTCCACAGGCATTTTCAAAGGCAGGAAGGAGTGATGGCTGCCCAAGAGTGGGACTTGCAGGACTTGGCAGTGAAGATGGTAGATAACATCAGCGGCACAGTATATTTCACATTTGGTCAACACAGCACACTCTTATCATAACATAGATTGTATTTTTCTTTGTTTTCTTCCATCTTCTTCCATCTTCCCCTTATCAATCAACCATGCATGTAGTCCTAGTAACACTCTGTATACACAAAAAAGTACCTATTGATTGAATTGGATTATATCAATTTAAACGAGCAAACAATTATAAGTGTGAGATAATGAGGAATCATAGGGAACTTTCACTGAAATCCAAAGCCAAAGCCAGCTGCAGCAGCTACTAGAGAGGTGGCACGATCAAAAATTACTGCTAAAACATTCAGGAGGGATACTCAGTATATGATCCTCACCAGCCAAGAAAAAGGATTGGCACTGTCATCAAGGTCAAGGCAAGGCAGCATGGGGAGGTGGATGGTATGTCTCTCAATCCTCAACTCACCAATTTCATTTTCTTATTTGCGAAAAGTCATTGTTGCAGGTTATTCTTATTCCACTGGTTCAAAACCATTGAGGGTGGAGTTGCAGCAAATTGTGGCCAAGACTGCTGAACTTGTGGCAAAATATGTGGTGATGGCAAAGAAAATGCAGGACCATCAATGTGAACTTCATGCCATCCTTGTCCACACACACCAAGAGGAATTTTCATTAACAACATATGAGGCAATTGAAACCCATGTAGCACAGCTTACATTCAAGCAGGAGAAGTTGAAATTGAAACCAGGAGATAAAGTCCAAATAGTACTATACAGTGACTGTATAAACTATTGCAATGTTTGGCCTAGATGTGATGTGCAAGGCATATCACAAAAGGGTGTGAGAATATTGCTTAGCTCTGGTGATATGCATTCTAGTAGTCACTCCTGGCTACAAGTTGGTTCCTGGGTCATGTGATTTGATTCAGGGGCTGTGGAGATATCCCAATTATGAAACAGTGATACCATTGCAACTGTCACATCCCAAAACTTTCCTAACCCATCCGGCCCAATTCCGGCCCCCTATGATCAAATCCCAAATCCCAAGCCTTGGACTTTACCTTGGATGATTTCTCCTTCATTGAACATTCCAAACCCCATATTGCCTGTCCTGGACTTTTGCATTCCCATCCTGGACTTCCATGTTCCTATCTTGGCTATCTCTTGACATATGTCCCTTTCCTTTGACATTTCTTGACATCTGCAGTTCCTATCAATAATTCCCTTTCCCCCTGCTTTACAATTATTGCACCATTGCCCTCAGTCATTATTCCACCATTCTGATGCCATTCCAATTCATTCATCCCTTACTTTGTTCCAGAAACCTGAAACTCTGATTCGTTCAACATACTTTAACACCTTTATATCTTCCAGACTCTTCAGTATATAAACCTGCTTGTACCCTCCAATATTCCCTTAGTTCAAATATCAACTAAATCCCGTTCTCTCCTGCGAAGTCTCCACTTCACTCTGAAACCCACTTCAGTCCTTAAGTTGATCTTAGGATTGTCTTCTGACCCTCTGCCCTGCAAATAAGGAACAGAACTCATACAGGGGTGCAGCACATTAGCTGAAGCCAAAGTTCCTTGCCCCTCCAACCCCCCTCAGGGATTCCCGACTGACTCTGCCATTCCGCACGCTCCAAACTATCCAGGAATTCTGGGATTGAACCCAGACTTGACAGCAACAGTTTATGTACTCTTAGCTTCAGAGGTAGAATTTCAATGAAATGAAGGGATAGCTGCAGTTGTTTGGTGCAACAAACAAATATACACATATAAATACTTTCCTTTCAACCACAATCATCATGTGATCCCTCTCTGCTACCCAAAAGAATACCATTATTACTATGCTTGACTCTGCTCATTCTGCTCATTCTATTGCCACATCCACTGGTTTTCATACCTCTACCATCTCTAGGCTTTGTGCCAAAGAGTGCTCAGAGCTGCAGAAGTCCACTGGAGGTCATCCATCCATGTTAATGTCTGTCATGCCATCCACTTCATCTCTACTCACAAGGCAGGGAATGCTATCCAGATCACCAAAACCCTTACAAATACCATTAATCAACCCCTCCACCCTAATACTGTCCACCAGGCCTTGAGCCCCCTTCTCTCTGCCAAACATTGCAAGACCTGGTTGGACTATGCCTATTCTCACAAGGACTGGACTGTGGATGATTGGAAGAAGGTAGTATGGTCTGATGAGACTGAAATCAATTGCTTAGGGTCAGATGGATGCAAATGGGTGTGGAAAAAGCCAGGAGAGGGGCTCAGTGATAGGCTAGTAGAGGGAACAGTGAAGTTTGGAGGAGGTTCTTTGATGATGTGGGGCTGTATGACTTGGTGGGGAGTTAAATATGCTGCCAAGATGGATGGTAGGATGAATGGTGACCTTGACCTTCAAATTTTGAAGGATGAACTTCATGATTCCCTGAGGTATTATGGTCTAAATCCTCTTGACATCATCTTCTAGCAGGACAATGACCTCAAGCACATATGCAAGAAGGTCAAGGAGTGGCTAGAGGAGCAGGATTTTAGGACCATGATATGGCCTGCACAGTTGCCTCACCTTAACCCCATAGAACATGCCTGGGGTTGCCTCAAAAGAAAGCTTGCAGAGTATGAACACCCTCCTAAAGGAATTGTGGGAGAGAGTTCAGGTGGAGTGGGAGAGGATTTTAGCAGCAGAGTGTCAGAAGTTGATTGAAAGCATGCCTATATATACCATTGCAATGGTATCACTGTTTTATAATTGGCATATCTCCACAGCCCCTGAAGTGGATCACATGACCCAGGGACTGATTTGTAGCCAGGAGTGACTACTACAATGCACATCACCAGAGCTAAGTGATATTCATATTCTCATGCCCTTTTGTGATATGCCTTGTACATTGCATTTAGGCCAAACATTGCAACAGTTTATGAAGTCACTGTAAACCAACACTTACCACTTCCAATGGCAGATTTCTCCTTTGTTGATTGGGGTTGAAGGAGTCAGATTGCAAGGCCTGTTGAATCAACTCAAATCTGAGGCCAATGTACTCCAGCATGTCCTGGAAACCTTGTTGGGTTGGGGTGTAGGATGATTGTGGCATTGTGAATCAGATGGGCAAGTAAGAGTATTTTTTTATATTGCAAAGATGAACCAGAAACAATACACAGCACAATAACCCAACAATTCATTGGAAATACATCTAAATAGGGCTTATCTGCTAATTTTGTAATAATTTCTTACAATGATCCTGAAGTCTCTCAAAATCGGCTTGAGTCCTAGCTGCATAGCAAGGATGTCCCCCCTGGCCTTGCCTCTCAGAGTCCTGCAATAGGGCACCCCATGACCTCACCTTGTAATGAAAGAAGTTACTTGTCCATTGCCCTTCTGCTCTGAGGAGCTCTACTTCCTCTTCCCATTGGTCCTTGAGAGCCTTTGCTCTGAGCCAATGACCTCAATAAATTGAAGTACCCAAAAGTGTTAACTTGGTCCATGAGCAACCAAACATTAAGATTGAAACATACATTCAGACATCCAATCATTCAGTTCCATATCCCTTATCACATCCATGGTCCAGAACCAGGCCAAGGTGGAGTTCTGATGGCCCTGGGCATTTGGGTCAAATACTGTGGTACTGACCTTGAGGTGCTCTGGCTCAAGTGGCTTATACTGGATCAGAGTGTCTTTGTCAGCTTCCAGTGATATCATGGCTCATTGGCATGCCCTTTAGGTGGCAACATGCCTTTTCACACTTAGCTCTATGGCATTAATCTTGCCCCATGCCCAAGTTGTGTGGGTCTGGCCACTCACATGCCAAAGCTTGTTCCAGAAGAGAACCTACTTCTCTGCCAATGCCATCCTCAGATGATGCAGTCAGTCATTGGATTGACCTTTTCTGAGTTCCAGTTCTTCATCTGCCAACCAATCTATACCTAAGTCCTTGTAAGCCTGTCTACCCATGGAGGATGGGAAGGAGAGATCAGCTTCTTTAGCATGGTGAGGATCAAGGTTTCCAAAGGCTACTTTGGCATGATCATCAGATCCTATGTCATCAATCCAGTCCTCCTCATCATGATTGGCTTCATTGGATCCCTGAGTGTCAATTCTGCCTATGAATGAAGCAGCATCCAAGACGAAGCTGCAGAGTTCTGTCCCTAGCTGATCCCTCTTCCTTTCCAGGGCCAGCCTTTGAGCTTCTGTGGACCAATGACCAGAAGAACAGGCCTCCAACTTTAGCTGGATCTGTGATTGCTGGATTTGCAACCCCTAAGCAAGCCAAGTACTAAAACCCCTTCGGTTCAAAGTAATGGAGTGAGATCCCGATAGCATGGCAAGCTCAATGCTTTTCATTGTCGGGGCTGGAGAAGCTTCTTTAGCTAGCTGACATGCAGATGCAAAGAAAAATCACCAGAGTGCAATATGATCTCATAAACATCTATGGCTGCAGGGTTTCCTTCTCTTTCCTTCATGGCCTTTCTCTCCTGTTTTACCAACTGCCTCATTCTATCCTCTGGTAAACCTTCATCCAGAGCTTGGAAGGCACCTGCTGCCTCTTTGTTGCTGGTCAATGCATCTTGAGTTTCTGATGAATGCTTCTGGCTAACAGAAATCAGCCTTGACAACCAACAGAACAGACTGGTCTCACCCATTTGAATCATCTTCTGGAAATTGGAATCATTCATCTGAAAGTCCAATAGTTCTTGCTAATGGGGAGCTGACATCCCCCAGTCCAAAGCCAAAATCACATTCAAGATCACCCACAGAGTCTCTATAATCTCTCCCTCAACTCTACCTGCTCCTTAAATGAACCCAGGAGAGCATCTTGCAAAGTATTCATTCCTGTGGTCATGGACATGCCATAGGCCAATGCTCTAATTTCATAGAATGTGAGGACCCTTTGGATCCCTGCCATGTTGTGTCTGAGAGCATGGCTCAGCACATAGTCCATTTTCACCTGTCTTTGCCATAGGGTAAGTGTGACACATCCCAAAACATTCCTAACCCATCCGGCCCAATTCTGACCCCCTATGATCAAATCCCAAATCACAAGCCTCAGACTTTACCTTGGAAGATTTCTCTTTCATCGGACATTCCGAACCCCATACTTCCCGTCCCGGACTTTCGTATTCCTATCTTGGCTATCTCTTGACATATGTCACTTTCCTTTGACACTTCTTGACATCTACAGTTCCTATCAATAATTCCCTTTCCCCTTGCTTCACAATTATTGCGCCATTGCCTTCAGTCATTATTCCACCATTCTGATGCCATTCTGATTCATTCCTTACCTTCTTCCGGAAACCCGAAACTCCGATTTGTCCAACATACTTTAACATCTTTATATCTTCCGGACTCTTCAGTATATAAACCCGCTTGTACTCTCTGATATTTCCTTAGTTCAAATATCAACTAAATCCCGTTCTCTCCTGATCTGCTTCACTCTGAACCCCCTCAGTCCTTAAGTTGACCTTAGGATTGACCTCCGACCCTCTGCTCTGAAATCAAGGAACAGAACTCGTACAGGGGCGCAGCACATAAGCTGAAGCCAAAGTTCCTTACACCTCTGACCCCCCTCAGGGATTCTTGACCAACCCCGCCATTCCATGCACTCCGGACTATCTGGGAATTCCGGGACTGAACCTGGACTTCACAAGGACAATGGGAATGTGTCTGGGTGGAGACATGATACTGACAGGGAAGATTCAGGAGGTACTGATGGAAAGCAAGGGCCTGGCCATTTGGGCCATAGGAAGTCAGGGGGTGAGTACATCTCATGACTATCATATCTAAATATCATTCCTGATACAAGACATATTTAATGAACTGAACAATCAAGTCATCAGTAGAAGAGGGACCAAGAATGATGAAGCTGAGGCCAAAGGCATCATGGGGCCAAAATTGACCCCTGCACCAAAGGCCAAAACCCATATAGCTACCAGATCACAACCTGATGCTGAACAAGTTGAAACAAGGGAAGTGGCAAGAAAGCCGAGTGAGCAACCTTGGAAATCAAGCCCAAAGCCAACTGTCAGAGGCCTGAAGCCAGCCAGGGCAGATTCCAAAACTCATGATGGCTCAGAAGATGGTAAGTGAGTATTATCCTGGGGTTAGCTGTGAGATCAACCTACATATATTCTTCAGATCAAGAAAAGCAACAGTCAAGGCCAAAGCAGAGCTGAAAGGCACCAAGCCAATTCTGTGAGGAAAGCCCTGAGGGTAGAGCTGTTCACAAAAGGAAGGTGCAAATAACTTTCAGATTGAAATCCTAAGTACCCACTCATTGTTGATAGACAAAGTTGATACAATAAAATACACTCTATCTATGTATATACAGTTACTTTACTCCATCCTTTCCAGCACATTGTCCAGGTGGCTGATAGCATCATCAAGTCTTTGAATCTTGGTTGAGATCTCCACATGTTGGTTGGTCAGATACATGAACCTATTCACATAGTGGACATAGGCCATGATGAGAAATCTGTCATGATGCCAGCTCAATGGGTGATTCTGTGTGAGATGTTGTTGTTGTCACTGATACCCATCAAACATCAGCTGATCTGCATATATAGTTGAATGGTTAAATGGAAATCAAATCACATGGCACTTACAGTATTCCAACCAAGCTATGTAAGTCCTTAGGCTAAAGATCACTGCCTGGGATTGGGGGCTGTACTATGTCCTCAATATATATTCTAGGTGTTCCTGGGATAAACAGCCTGTGGGCAATGTCTGACCAAACAAGGCCATTCCAGTAGGAATTGGCCTGAGTTGAATTTCTGGATCTGATGGCTCCAATGAAATCACCCGAGAGGTGCTGGCTGATTCAGCATTGGAAATGAATGGTGGACTGGGGAGATGACTGTCCTCAAGCATGGATGGAGTTGGCAGTTCTGGACTGCTGTTAGGGATGACCAGAGGTGTTGGAAACCTCAGATCATCGGATGTGGTGGACTTGGCACTTAGGTGGCTAGGAACCTCAGGGGGCTCAAAGGATGGAGAAAATTAAAATGGGAGATTGATAGAGGAACCTTGGGGGATTGAGAAGTCCCAAGACAAAGTCTGGGAAGGAATGGATGGGGTTAAGAATAAATCTGAGTAAGATGGTGGTTCAATCTCCATCAGTTGATATGCAAGATAATTGTTGGTTTGGGTGAGCAAAATGAATTTGTAGGCTTACCATTGAATCTGACCCGGCCAGGAGCATTACCTTGGGCTTGTGTGTCAGACATGATCAATGTTTATATGGGTGAGTTGATGGGAAATGGTGTGAAATGGTGTGCAAAAAGTATTCTGAGACTTCTGCCTTGTCAATATTCCACTCCTGGACCAAATTGGTCTTTGTACTTGGGCAATGCCATTGGTACATGGTTTATTATTTAAATCTAACCTCGGCTTTGAAATCATTTCACCCCTCTGCTCACATCCACCCAACCTGTCTGTTAAAGAATTACTGATTTGAAGACAAATGTCTTCATCTACAAACAACATTTCCAAGTTCGAGTCTTTCACTGAGAAAGCAGCTCAGCTGATCCAAAGTTTGGTTGTGAAACAATAGGGTCAAGTTAGTGACTGGGGCCAAGGTTCCTCCCATCATCATAGCCACTGACATGGTCATGTATCCCATGGTCAAGGTCATAACCTGAGGATGGCTGAAGGTTGGTTCAATCTTGAACCCGGCCCCAAAATCAGTGGCCACCCATGGTTGCATCCCCCAAAGCTGATCTTGAAGGGAAAGGGGGGAAAAGAACACAAGGAAGATAAGAGTTCAAAGGATGGAGGGAAGAAGAAGCAGGAGGAGAATTCCAAGGAGGATGAGGAGGAGGGCTTGGAGAAAAGGTTGGCTCAGGGAGAGGTAAGCTCAGGTAGAAGAGCAAGAGAGGAAGAGGAAAAGCCTGGGAGAAGCTGGGAGAGGAGGTTGAAGAACCAGCCGAAATGTCAGTCTCAGTCCCATGCCGTCAAATCATAGGAATTTATCTCCTCCAATGAGAACAAAGAACCCAAACCATCAACATCCCATCCCAACACCACTGCAACTCCCCCTCCATCCCCAAAGGCTCCTTCCGAAGTCTACAAAAGCTGTGCCCAAAAAGCACAGCCTTGCACCTGAAACATCAAGGATGATATTGCTGTCAGTGCATGTCAGCCATATAACCAATCCAAGATAGCTTGCAGCTTCATCAAAGCAGCCAAACAAACCCATCAGGAATTCAGTGGCCAGAGCAAGGTGGTGTCAAGGGCCCCTTCAAAAGCCCCTTCCCATCAACCACTTAGGGCCATGACGGTAGCGGCCATCACCCCCACCAATTGTGCCCCATGTCTGGCACCTGGTCCACCTCCGAGGAAGAAGGTCAAACATTTGGCATCAAAGCTAAGGCCCAAGACTGTCACATCCCGAAACTTCCCTAACCAATCTGGCCCGATTCCGAACCCCTATGACCAAATCCCGAACCCTGGCCCTCATACTTTACCTTAGACAATTTCTCTTTCATCGGAGATTCCGAACCCCATACTTCCCATCCTGGACTTCCCACATTCCCGTCCCGGACTTTCGTATTCCCGGCCTGGACTTTCGTATCCCTATCTCGGTTATCACTTGACATATGTCACTCTCCTTTGACACTTCTTGACATTGACAGTTCCTATCAATAATTCCTTTCCCCCTTGCTTCGCAATTATTGCGCCATTGCCTTCAGTCATCATTCTACCATTCTGACGCCATTCCGATTCATTCCTTCCTTTTCTCCGGAAACCCGAAACTCCGATTTGCCCAATAGTACTTTAACATCTTTATATCTTCTGGACCCTTCAGTATATAAACCCACGTGTACTCTCTGATATTTCCTTAGTTCGAATATCAACTAAATCCTGTTCCTTCCTGATCCTCTCCCTTCCGATTCTCTAAGTCCTTAAGTTGACCTTAGGATCAGCCTCTGACCCTCTGCTCTTAAATTAAGGAACCGAACTCATACAGGGGCGCAGCACATAAGCTGAAGCCGCAGTTCCTTACCCCTCCGACCCCTTTCAGGAATTCCTGCAAAACCCTGCCTCCTCCGCACCTCCGGACGTTCCGGGAATTCCGGGAAAGAACCCGGATTTGACAGTATATTCGAACTCAAACCTCTATGAGTTTGCTAACATCATATCTTATCTGCATGTCTAGAACTATCCAGACTCATTCCCAAACATGCAGTATGCAAAGCATCAACGCAGCTCAGTCGGAGGCAGCCCAGGAAGACGCTCTGCACTCCCTGATGACCTCATGTCAAGGCCCCAATGTCGCTGAACAATTCCGAAGCTTCTCCACTCGTTGTTCATCAAACTCCGCCTCTCAGGCCAGACCTCCGTCTCAAATCGTCTCCACCCCTACTCCCACAGGTCATCACCCCTCCAGGGGCGCCCCAGACCCCTCTGATGACGAGAACGGTGGCGGCAACGACCCCGAACCCTCCAATGACAACAACCCCTTCGACGACAACCCCGATAATGCAATCCCACCTAACCCTATCATGGCGCTTGCAAACGCAGTCCGTGGCCTCGCTGAATTATCGCGCCGCAACCGCGAATCCGAAAACTCCTCATCTCCACGTACAAAGGTGCAGGAACCTGACACCTTTGATGGGACCAACCCTCGCAAGCTGTGGGCCTTCTTGGCCCAATGCGAGCTGAACTTCCAGGATCGCCCCCGCGCTTTCCGGACTGACCGCGTGAAAGTCACCTTCACTCAGTCTTACCTAAAAGGTATGGCCCTCAAATGGTTTGAGCCCGACCTCCTCCAGATGGACAATCCGGACTGGACGGACAACTATTGGGCATTTGTCCTCGAGCTCCAGACCAACTTCGGCCCCCATGACCCCGTCGGTGATGCCAAACACCAACTCGACCACCTATCCATGAAAGACTCCCAGCATATCAACAAATACGTGGTGGAATTCAATTGCCTTGCCTCCCAGGTCCGGGGTTATGGCGAGGGGGCCCTCCGACAACACTTCTACAACGGACTTCTGGACCACATCAAAGACGAGCTTTCCCGCATCGGAAAACCGCGTTCCCTAGGAGAGCTCTGGACTCTCTCCCAGACTATTGATGGAAGATATTGGGAATGCAAGTCCAACCCTCCAGAAACCAGTCCTCCACTTCCAAAAGTACTCCGATCACCCCATCTCCAAAACCCGCCACTGCGTCCAACACTTCCGCGTCCTCGTCAGCAAAGTCCTCCGCCCCTAAACACGCATCCGACCTCTCCAGTAAACTCGGGAAGGACGGACGCCTCACCTCCAAGGAATGCAAACACTGCTTTGACCTCAAGCTGTGCATGTTCTGCGGAGCTGCCGGACATGTAGCTAAGGATTACCAGAAGTCCACTTCCCACGCATCCAAGGCCCATGCAGCAACAACCTCCTCCGCTCCGGAAGCCAAACTGGAGGCCTCCACCCCTGAGGCAAAAAATTAGGGTGCAGCCTTCCGGACTCCGCACGGGAAGGAGGCTGCGTTGAATCCCACCGTGCACTTACAGAGACCCGTCTCAACGTGTCCGCTCTTTATGACCCCAAGGCCCTTATGCCTCTTGTTTCCCTTTCCGAATTTTCCGAATTTTCTGCTTTCCCCGCTTTGCTAGACTGTGGTTCTACTGACTGTTTCATTGATACTACTTTCGTTGACAAGCATCATTTTCCGACGTACTCTGTCCCTCCTATTTCTTTGAAACTCTTTGATGGTACTTCCAATTCTACGATTACCCGTGCTGTTGACCTTTCCGTTTGTTTCCCTTCTGACTTTGTCACCTCCAATACATTTTATGTTACTCCGTTGGATTCCTCTTGTTCCCTTGTTCTAGGACACAACTGGCTCACCCGCTACAATCCGTTGATTGACTGGGTACTGGGCAGTATCACTTTCCGAACGCCGGCTCAAGACCTGCCAATGCCCCCAACGTCACCTCCGGAGATTCCGGACCCTGGTCCCCTATCTCACTCCGACACTCCCAACAAGCCGCCTCGCTGTCACATCCCGAAACTTCCCTAACCAATCCGGCCTGATTCCGAACCCCTATCACCAAATCCCAAATCCTGGCCCTCGGACTTTACCTTAGACAATTTCTCTTTCATTGGACATTCCGAACCCCGTACTTCCTGTCCCGGACTTTCCGCATTCCCGTCCCGGACTTTCGTATTCCCGTCCCGGACTTTCGTATCCCTATCTCGATTATCGCTTGACATATGTCACTCTCCTTTGACACTTCTTGACATTTACAATTCCTATCGATAATTCCCTTCCCCCTTGCTTCGCAATTATTGCGCCATTGCCTTCAGTCATCATCCTACCATTCTGACGCCATTCCGATTCATTCCTTCCTTTCCTCCGGAAACCTGAAACTCCGATTCGTCCAATAGTACTTTAACATCTTTATATCTTCCGGACCCTTCAGTATATAAACCCGTGTGTACTCTCTGATATTTCCTTAGTTCGAATATCAACTAAATCCTGTTCCTTCCTGATCCTCTCCCTTCCAATTCTCTAAGTCCTTAAGTTGACCTTAGGACCAACCTCCGACCCTCTGCTCTTAAATTAAGGAACCAAACTCATACAGGGGTGCAGCACATAAGCTGAAGCCGCAGTTCCTTACCCCTCCAACCCCTTTCAGGAATTCCCGCAAAACCCTGCCCCCTCCGCAACTCCAGACTATCCGGGAATTCCGGGAAAGAACCCGGACTTGACAGAAACACAGACTTTATGCCAAACCGGAAAAATGTGAGTGGCACTCAGACTCTGTCGAATACCTGGGCTATCGTCTCTCTCCCCAGGGGCTTACCATGTCCCCGGAGAAAGTCCAGGCAGTCCGAGATTGGCCCGAACCCCGGAAGGTCAAGGACATCCAGTCCTTCCTCGGGTTCGCCAACTTCTATTGTCGTTTCATCTTCAACTACTCCGATATTGTTGTTCCGCTCACCCGACTCACTCAGAAAAACACCCCTTGGAACTTCGACGACTCCTGCCACTCCGCCTTCACCCAACTCAAGGACACTTTCAGCCGAGCCCCTATCCTTACTCACTGGATTCCGGACTGCCCTATCATGGTCGAGACCAACACTTTGGACTATGCTATCGCGGGAATCCTCTTGATCCAGTGTCTGGACAAGGAATTCCGCCCTGTCGCGTTCTACTCCCTCACTAGATGCTGGGACGTCTACCCCAAAGAGGGGGATAAGGACTATGCTCGCATCAATCCTCATAACCTCCGACCGGTGTTCACTCAAGAACAGCTCACCTTGTCCCTACGAGCCACTATCCTACTTGCCCCGGTCCTCCGGGCTCGTCCCTACTTGACATCGAAGACATTCACAAGGACATCCTAGATTCCCTGTCCTCCAACCCCATAGCTTCCCTCCATCTTCCGGACTTGTCAGACTCCCGGTGGGCTGTCAACCCCGAAGGTTTCCTAACCCTCGACGATCACATCTTTGTCCCGGAAGCTAAGGACCTCCGACTTTGCATTCTCCGGTACAAGCACAACCACCCCCTATCTGGACATTTTGGGCAAAACAGGACATTAGAGCTCGTCCGCCGGGAATACACCTGGCCAGGCCTCCGCACCTTTGTCAAGGACTATGCCAGTTCCTGCACTTCCTGCGCCCACGCTAAAACTCCGAGACACCGCCCCTACAGAATGCTCAAGCAACTCCCAATCCCTGAAAAGCCCTGGAACTCCATTTCCATGGACTTCATCGAACAACTCCTGTCCTCTGGCAGATACACCACAATCCTCATAGTCATTGACTGCCTTTCCAAACAATCCATATTCATTCCCACTCATGACACTATCGACTCTCCAAGCCTCACGAGATTATTCCTGCTCCACGTGTTTTCCAAGCACGGAGTTCCCTCCCATATCACCTCCGACCGGGGTTCCGAGTTTGTCTCTCACTTCTTCCGTTCCCTCAGGAAAGCCCTTGACATCCGACTTCACTTCACTTCAGGATACCATCCCGAAGGCGACAGGCAAACAGAACGGGCGAACCAGACCCTCGAGCAGTATCTCCAAATCTACTGCAACTACCAACAGGACAATTGGTCAGAACTCCTACCCCTTGCGGAATTTGCCCACAATAATGCCCCTAGCACTACCACAGGAGTATCCCTGTTCTTTGCTAATAAAGGCTACCACCCTAATGTCTCGGTCTATCCTGAAAGGGACCTGACCTCATCCCATGCCTGTGAATATGCAGTCGACCTATAGGAACTCCACGAATTCCTACGCATGGAGATGGCTCGCGCCCAGCAATGCTACCAAGGACCCACGGATTCCCGACGACTTCCAGATCGGAGACCAAGCGTTTGTCAAGGCGAAGTATTTCCATTCCACTCGCCCTTCCAAGAAACTCTCGGAAAAGAACCTCAGCCCCTATCCCATCATCACCCAAGCCGGACCCCTGTCCTTCACCCTCCGACTCCCGGACTCCATGCGTGCTGTCCATCCCGTTTTCCACGTCTCCCAATTAGAACCCACAACTCCGAACACCATCCCAAATCAAATCCAACCCCCACCTCCCCCAGTCGAAGTCAACGGAGAACCCGAATATGCAGTCTCCGAAATCCTAGACTCCAAAATCGACCGCCGATGCAGGAATTGCAAACTTCTGTACCTGGTAAGGTGGGCAGGTTACGAAGGGACTAATGAAGAAACATCTTGGATCCTCGCGACCAAGCTCGCTCATGCATTGGAACTCGTCTCGGACTTTCACTCCACATATCCCAGAAAGTCCGGACCCCTTAGTTCACTCGGATGAGGCCAGAAATACGATTTTCGATATACAAGAAAACAAAACCATACTACTTGTACAAGAGGAAGGCGATGGGACACTACGCTACTTCCCCATCCCTGTTCTCCTCACCCTCACCCTCCTCCTCATCCCCATCCTCCCCATCTGTCTCCTGACCTTCCTCCCCATCATCCCTCTCCTTCCCCTTCTACTCCAATGCCCCCCAGCTTCCTCCGGAATCTCCGAATTGGGACCCCTGAGCCACCAGGAAGGCCACCAGGCCGTCCAACAGCACCTGCCGGATCCCCGATAGTTGGGCCACAACGGCCCCCTGGTACGCCTCGTTGGCCTGCCTCTGGGCCTTGTAGGACTCCGTCAGGGCCCCGAGCGCGTCCCGGCGCTCCTTGTCTTCCTCGTCCTCCCCTGCGCTCTCCTCCCAGACTTCCGGACTTGTCTGCCTCCGCCTCTTTTGGTCCTTTCCCCCGCAGCCACCCGCTTCCCCGCTCCGACCTCCTGGCACGATGAGTGCGCCTGTGCACACCTCGCGCACGTCCGCGACCTCCCAGTTTTCGGGCCTGGACATGGTACCCCCGCCCTCATGCAGGTCGTACAGGGAGTATTAGCTCCGGGCCTTCCCACACTCACCTGCGAAGGCCCCGCCTTGGACCCCCTCAAGGAGCCGCTTGCCCTGCACCTCTGCGACTCTTGCGACCCCTGCCGCAATCTTTTGGCCACGACCCTTGTGACCTCCGCCTCCGCTTTCCTCCTCCTCTTGTCCTCCTCTGCCTTTTTCCGCGCCTCCTCCTCGAGCCTCCACCTCGCCTCCTCGCACTTCTCCACCTCTCGCTGGGCCTTTTTCTCCCTGGCCGCCTGGATTCTCCGGGTGGACTCCCGCACGCGCTCTTCCTCCTCTTGCTGAAGGCAGGCAATTTCATTGTCGGATTGCAAGTGAGTAGACATGTTAGGTGGTGGAACTAAACAACAAGCAGTCAACGGTCGCAAGGCACCTCAGATCGATCCCCACTTTTCGAACTCCGCTATACTTCTATTTCCTATCACGGACTCCTATCCAGGCACTCAAGGGTTCGTGCCTAAGAGGGGGATACTGTCACATCCCGAAACTTCCCTAACCAATC